>JAQGAP010000554.1:0-31993 GCA_034697805.1 Orchesella bifasciata
CATCGAATGCGCTAATTTTTACGTAATGTTAAAAAAAGTCGATTTGTACCCTTGTAGCTGACACAGACACATATTATTATAATTGCCATTACGATGCGCTGCACTTTTCGCTAGGCGAAAGGCATACTGGATTTAATTTAGTTTATGTGCTGAAATGGTAGGCGCGCTTCTCTGATTGAATTATTATTCATGCCAAATGTATGATACAGTTTTGAAATAATTTAATTGACCGATCGATGATCAGTGCACTTACTGGTATTTCGATTACTAAATGTTCCAATGTATTTCATGTACAGCATTTCAAAGTTATATATATATATATATATTACGATGCATCAAACAAACATTAATAATTGGTGAAATAAAACTCGCCGGTATGCGGGCAGAAAGAATGGAATAATGGGGGCATCATTAGTGAACATGAAAGGTACGGCATTTCGTTCGCTTGTTTGTACATATTTTACTGCTCTGGTAGCTAGTTTGAAATTTGTGAAAGTACAAACTCATAAAAGATTCACATTCACATGTTGCTATTTAGTTTCAGACGATTGCATACTAATGTTCTTAATCGATCCAAGGTCTCAACCATAATGACTACCTGCGAATAAACTACCACGGCCAATTTAGCAAGCGAGCATTAACAAAGTGGTGCAGTGGTGCACACACATGTACAGCGATGAACAAAGTGATATGACGGATCGGTACGATAGGTAATCATGATGATGACGGGGAATGGAAACGATACACGGCAAACATTATGCGAGGACGTGAGGATAGGATATAAATGGTGGTATTAAACAATTCGTGCAGTAAAAGAGTTGTCTTCATTCACACTACACTAACTAAAATTGCTCGTGAGAATTAGGTTTTTTGGATACGTGGGCTAATTTATTAAAAAGCTTGGGCTTTACTCGATTTTTTAATCCTTCTCGCATCATCATTGTATGAGTTATAATGGCGTTGCGTTATAAAAAGATTTCCATGTGTCATTTCCCATAAATCACGTTTTAACTTAAGTCAGTCATGGAGGCAGGCTTCAGTCGGTATCGCTCTTTCCATATACGCAAATCGTACCATACTAATTCATCAGCTTTATTTTTTAAATCATAATTTAGTAATTTAGATGCAAAAGGAAAAGGAAGAAACGCCTGTAAATACAATATTTTCATTACTACATTCTTGTTCGCAGTTGGACCTTGACTAAAATGGTTAAAATCGTGATGAAAATGATGTGATGTGATTCACATATTGTGCTTAATATCTGGCGACGTGATGATGTGTATGTTGAATTTTGTTGTTGGGTAATCAAAGTCAGATTCATTTTAGAGATTCGCACAGTCATTTCATATGGCAAAAGAAGTGACAGTAGAGTCAAAAGTAGATTGACACGGTTGATTGAATGCAGGGCTAGGACCATTTGACTACATACTCTTACCATAATGATAACATAGCTCAACAAAATTTTTGAGACAATGCAATGTTCGCCAACCAAAAACAACAACACTGTTTAAGTGTCACTTAAACTTCAAACTTGCAAAAGATGATACCTAAAAACTGTAACAAGTCATCTTAAAATACAACTAACTGAATAATGTAGCAAAGCAAGTGGTTCTGTATCATCGTTAGAGTTTGCATTTGCATGCCCTTTTGTCATCTCTTTTTCAGACTTTTTTTTTTCTTTTACAAACAGAAGCGTGAGCAAAGAAAGGATGGATGTGGCAGTAGTAGCAGAAAAAGTTTTAATGGATGCCACTAAAGATGCTATCTTTATGACGATGATGTTGGCTGTCTGTGAGTGTAGTGGTTTAGTTGTCAAGTAGGATTTTTTGTGTTAGTTTTCTAGCCTTGTGACTTGGGCTCTTGTATGTGTCTCTGTTTTGCAAACATAGGAAAGGATATGCACGTAAAAACTATTTTGTTGATGAAAATGGTGAGCCATGTTTCGAAAACAAGCAAGAGCGAAGAGAAGTCAAGTAACATAGTTTGCATGTCATGTATCATCAATAGTAAAAGAGGATGATGATATGATTTAGCCCAATAGCATCTGAAGTGAAATAGATTAGGACTTTGGATGACTAACGCTAAGTAAGCATAATCACGTTTGCTATATGTTGCGTTTTATTGTACTGCTCTATTTTGGGGCAAAATTGGGTAGTTTCAATAATTCATACGTACGTGCATGCTATGTTGTATTCTTGCAGTCACTAAACTGATGAAAGCAGAAAACATGGATGATTGTTTGAAATGTTTTGGTTTAATTCTGAACATTATATCATCCTGTGTACTCCTCCATTTTCCCATGCCACGCTAGTATGTTTTTGACTGACATTCCCAACGAGAGAGCCTAAGGGCTACAGAATTACAATGTGTAGTTCGTTTTAATAAATCTGAAAAGGCAGTTTTGCTTAGAAATTCCTTTAATTTGAATTTTCAAATCTGATGACCTTACCATCTTTGGATTACGAAGATGTAAGAGCAGGGTTCGACTGACTCATGTTCATGCATAAAATTGAGGCATCACGTCATTCACTTCCTTATAAGGGCGACAAAAATAATTGTTTTTATGGAAGGGATTGATGTGTACTGATGTGGCTTGAAATTTTTGCTTCATGTGGAAAGATGTTTTGCATGCGAAAAACTACAAAGTACCAAGTTTCAAGTTTGCTATTTTTTCGCTTCATTCCGTTTTGAACCAACTGAGTCTATTATGTAAGTATTTCGTTGTTCTCTCACATGCCATGTTATTATACTCCTTTTCTGTATTGCATATTCGTATTCTTGCTAAGAGTAAGGATACATGTAGGTGGAGGTAAAGGACATGGCTTGTTATTACTGCTCTTTATGCTCGTTTCGGAATTTATTGTTTATGGTTATGAGGCTTGGATTTCATGGTAATGAGCATTTTTGTATGAGGATTGAGGATAGACGTTCGCCCGTTCGCCCGACCAAACACTAAATTCATCTTTAATAATGCCTCTGTTAATTGGCCTAACTACATGATGTTCCTTTTCCACAATGAACCAAGCTAAATTGTTCATGTACTTCTTAATATTTAATACCGTGGAAAAGAGATATATAAGACATTAGAAACTCCAAAATTATAAGAATGAAATACGAAACGTACATGGTTATTATGAAGCACTTTAGGTATTAAGCAACGACATTGAAATCCATTACTGAAAGGTTGTGTAAGCTAATGATGTAGGTGGTCACCTCTGTCTGTGTGACGAGCTCAGAAATAAATCATGCAGGTAGGGGACGATACCGTTGAGTAGGTAGTTTTGCATTTTGAAGTAGTCGATTTTGCACACTTATATAATTTAGTGTAGACACCGCGTAGTCCTTGACGTTATGAAATACATTGTCTGCATATATGTTGTAAATTATGAGTAATGTATTTTTAGCTTCCTTGCAGTCTAATCTCTGTTAAGTTTGTCGTACCAAACCAAACTTTCGAATTTCTTCCTTTTCATCCAATTCAAATCTAACTCCTGGCATATTTCTGGGTGCACTTGTACTGCACATTCGGAAACATTGTTTAGTTCTATGGACAGACGAACGGTTAATGGAAAGGGAATGTTAATGGGAAGAAAAGTGCTTTCACCAAGGTTTAAAACATGAAATAAATGTATTCAGATTCCGATAAATTAGAAAGCTATCAAAACCAGTGTAACATAACCAACATGAACATATTTAATGGAAGTGCAAACATTGGGTAATACATGAAATGTTTAACGTTAGCGAAATTTTTAGCGTTGTAAAAGAAAAGGTATTTGTACATTGAATGGAATATATGGAATATAATGTCAGAACTTTCTGAAACCTGCGTAGTTTAGGTTTTAGTTATGTCACTATAGTCTAGTCGGTGACCACTAAAGGCAGTTAATTGCAATGGCTGTGGGCGAACCATTGTTTGCTTGACTTGAAGGTAAAAATGGTAAGGAAGGAAGCCGTGATAATGTGTGCATTGTTTCATCCCACCAATCTTGATTTATGTTCATTGCTGTCGAATGTTAATTTCAGAGTCATTAGTGCATGAGTAGCGTCGTTGTCGTTGCACTATATGACTGGCATTGTTGCATACAGGTATTTTGTCAATGCATCACAGCATTCACCAACTGTGTCATTTATTTGTAGTGGTAGTGAACAATATGTGTAAGTATTGATGTTTAAGCAACGACAATTTTGGTTTCACAGTTAGTCCCTGCGAACAAATGGCACGAAGATTACGATTACTCCGTTGTTGCTCAACCATCTGAACATACTGTAAAACGGAAACAAGGGAGTTATGATGTAGCCGTGTCAGTAGGATTCCAGCGAAGACCAAGTTTCCCGAAATATAATAGGAAACCTGAGTCCCAATATCGATACAAACGAACTTTTGAAACTTCGTGCATTGGTGATGAATATTACGATGATCCTGATGACTATTATAATGAGGTCGCTTACAATGTCGAAGGGGTAAGACTTGCTTTAGGAATTAAAATCTTAAGATGTAAGAGGAGTAATTGAAATATGAAAAATACAACTACAGATGCATTTGTTTGTCATTATATGTAATATATGTGAGCTATACAATTAATTCAACCTCCCACCGTTGATTCCCCTGTAAAAATCTCGATTACTAGTATCAGTAGATACTTTTCTGAGCTTTTGTTTTTATTATATTGAAGTTTTTGCTTCTTAAATGTAGTTTTATAAATATTAATACTTTTATGCTAAAACTTAATATATACTTGAATGCTTGAATACGCTTTTCTGCTGTTTATTAACAATTATTGGTTTTGATGATTTCATTGTAGATTTATGGTTGGTAAAAACCATTTAATTAAAAAATGCAACAAGTAGTAAATGAAAAAAATAATTATGTAGCAAAAAAGAAATTTTGACAGCAACCACATGTGTATTTACTAACAAAAAGATTTTTATCAAATAATTGATTCCTGACATTTGCTTTTCAGAACCATTCAGCACAGCAACAATCTCAACAAAATTGGAATAGTATGGACAATGAGGATGGAGGAGGCAGACGCAAAAGGTAAGGAAAACACTTTACAGCAATTAGGCATTTCGTTTTATTCATGAAACTTTGCATGATTTGTAGCTTGGATGTGTAGTAAGGGATTAAATGACAGTTAATATAAATGGGTAGCTGTAAAATGAAATGAGCACAATAAGTCTTTGGTTTGGTTCGTCGTCGTGAATCCTGTTTGCTTGTGTAGTTCTTTGGTTTTATTATTACTTAAGTTTCTGGAAAGTTTCAGGCGGTTTTGATTCTCGGTTGAAAGTTTTCCTCTAATTTTAGAATATTACTGTGTCTGTAATCCTTGCTCCACACATTCGCTCTCATACATACTCTTCTTTGGTTTGGAAGATTGGATCTAATAATCATTTTCACTCTGCAAGCATAAATACCAGGCTCGTTCCTAGTTGAGCTGTGGTAGTGGTGCGGTGGTGATAGAAATGGAATGTTATTAAACGGGTCGGTGATGTAGCTTAAGCCTTGGGGGCTTAATTAATTTTCAAATTACCGCAGTGATGTCTGTAATAAAAGAAGGAAATCGACTTACAGCAACAAACATGAAGCTATCCGAAAGAGAATTTTTCATCATGACGGAGAAAGGGAAAAATAGGCATGTTAGTGGATGAGTACTGATAGAAAAAAGTATAATAAAAAGAATGAGTGAGTGAAAGTGGTTAACTTGTCTGTCTGTCACAAAATTACTTCTCTTCCATATCTCCGTTTCCTACCGTCACTCTTTCTCTCTCTTCGAAACGAGAGAAAGAGAAAGAGTAGGACCATTACTAAGCGTATCTATTTAGGAATCTTCCATGTGCATGGTGTTAACTCTACCACCAGGAGAGAAAAGTAATGAGAACGAAACTTCATTTGTAGCTGATGTAGTATTTCTTGAGAGATTGTATAATATGGCATGTTTTATGTTTGCTCGTCGTAACGTTACTATGTCTTGGAGGCTATGCATATATTGGTTGGTAGGTATATGTTCATTAAGTAAGGTTTTCAAGTCCATATTCTTCAGTATCGTATACATTTTATCTTGCTGTATTCATGTGAATATATATGGATGTATGTTGTATGCATGTTGAATGGAAATGAAAACCTGTAGTGATGAGCTGCTTCTTTTTTTTACATCATGTAACAGAAGGTAGCATTATGTAAGGAAGTAAATCAGGCACAAGTAACTTTTTATACCTACACCATTCTCATCCTGAGATACGATATGAACAAGGATAGAGTAGAACATCACGAAAGCATAGTCGTCATACCATTGCGGTATGGTAAATTCATTCGAGTTTGAAAACGATGGAGTGAGCAAATGCACTCTTTCACTCGTCTAATATTCTTCCTTTCCTGTCCGATAAATACGTACACGATCCGTAGTCTTTGCTATTGGTTGTTGGCTGGTTGACTTCGGTCTTCTGCACTCATTTTATTGTGGCACGTTTCTCGACAGGCAATTTGTAAACCTCTGAGGTCGCAAATTAAATTTTCTCCTCGAGCTGATTACATCAGCCGAGAAATATATAGTGGTGAAAGAAGGGGGATACTCGTTTGGGAAAAGGAAAGTTTCTACTCCGCTCTCTCTCTCTCTCTTGCATTTTGTTGTTATGTTCATACTTTCAATGGCAGCTGGATTGAGGTGGAGTAAAAAAAGGAGTATTGGATGACTCCAGTTACTATACTCAAGAGAAGTATCCCAATATAACTAGCACATGCATATGCGAAGCGAACCAATATCGAATATATACGTATTTCTTATATAATATCGGTTCCTCATAGAATGTCGTTCGGAGGTTACGACACGACTGATGTATTCGAACACCTTATCAGTATGAAAAACGGGGGAAATGCACGATAGATTCTTTGCTTAGTGTGCTTCGCTTAACAATTTCTTCTGCCTCAAGATGTACTTACCTTGCACATGAGATGAGGGGGAAAACTATGAGACTAATATTGTGCTATAAAGTACTTAGCATGTGAAACATACATGAAGGGAGTTCACTGCGGTGCGAAAGCACAACTCAGTAGATAAACTCTGGCAAAAAAAAGGGCACATATGTATGAAATTCGTAGTTTTCTCTGTATTCTGGCAATCAGCACAAAATATCAATCCCATACACCATACACCTATCTAGCTGTCGGAACAAATATTATTGAAACTTTTGGTATTCGCATCTATTTTGATATCCGGATGGAGCCCAACTCAACCGGACTGAAAGTCTCAGCCTTTTTCGTTCACAAACCCTTCTAGTTACTGTAGCCCAAGAGTTTATTGGAAACTACGATCAACGATAGGAGCTACGCTTATCAATGTATATATTGTAGAATAGAATCCGTGTTTCTGAAAGACACTTAAAAAATCCGTGAATTAGTCTCATACGTCTTGACTAGGCTGTTATTGACACTCAACAAAGAGTGGGAAGTTGGTTGAGCTTAAGGGAGCGAATGAAGTGTGTATGAGATAGGTACAAACTACTTTGAAAAAGTTCATGTTAGAAAAGAGGGTAGCTCTCTTTTACATCGCTTTTGGTAAATTTACGCAGTGAACAGTAGTAGATTTTCTGTTGTCATTTCAAATGGTCTTATTGCACGTCTTGCAATTCTGCAGTCGGCAGCATATCAGCCTGCCTTGGAGAGTTAGCACTAGCAGTCAGAGACGAGTGTTTCAAACCCGCCCGTAATTGGGTTGAATGAATGACACGTACGTTTCGTTATATTAGACAGTGAAAGAAAGTGAACTAAGCTAGAGGGTCTTGGCAATCTGGCTGCGTGTGTAGTGGCAGGGGTTACGAGAGGAATTTTTTATTTGAATTTTTCCTAATGCTTCGTTTCTCAGTTGAAATTCACATTTCACTCGCTAGTTTAGCACATCAGAAGCACGCCACAGCATCTCGAAAAGATATAGTAGAGTAGCAGCAGCAGTGTGCATTCATCCGTGAATGCATACAATCGTGTACATTCTTTTTTTGATTTGGTGGTTGTAACATGGTGCACAGAGGTTCCTCCAGTCGTACACATGATTGTGTGATGGTGGTGGTGGGTCAGATTCATGCTTCATAGTATGCATCCGAATTTCGTATACGACATGCAGCGCGAGTGGAAAATGTACATTCTAGTAGATGAAGGAGAAAGCTATCTGTTGTTGGAAGCCTTCTGGCATATTCAAAAAACGTAAAGGCCTAAGTGGCCATTACTATTCATACCAGGCTCTCAGTCAGTACTTTTTTTGTAGGATGGTTGTACAATTTGTCGCAGTGGAAAAAGGTTTTAAGGTTCGTGTGGTCGTCAGGAACATGGTTTTTCGGCTCTCATTTTCCTAACCAAAAGCAGCATTAAATCTCGGTTGAAATGAGGTACACACACTGCAAGTCATTTGAAAATGTTTTTCCTTTGGTCTGGGGTCTCTTCTCTGGTCTGGCCGTGTCAGCCAATTCCCATGTTTATAATAGCTATAATGGGATAGGGAAAGTAGCAATTCCTTAAAATTTGGAAATGCCTTTGCTTGTTTGTGTTTGCCTTGTCCTGTAAACATTCGGAACTTTGCCTCATATACTTTATATATGATATATATGTGTATATATACATTTTCATGCCGGATGGCTTGCTAAAAATTGTGAAACAGTTATCTCACTAGTCACTAGAAGGTAAATAAAACTTTTTCCTGGAATTTTTAATTCTTTCGCCGAGCCCTTTTCCTCTGAATTTAAACCTCGCTATGGGTTTCTTCTTCAGTGTTAGCTACTGGATGAGGTTTGAACTAAAACTGATAAAAATGAGTAGGCAGGTACAAGCCATAGGTCCAATTTTAATTACATCTTAAAACATAAAATTTAATTATGCTAATGTAATGTAAATGTCAGGAGGTCGAGGTATTCGACTGCGAGGTTTACGATTATAAAACAGTTTGCTGTTGGTAGGTATGAGGCCACGAACCCATAAAATTAAAGAAAGTCTGTACAATTGCCAAAAT
Source organism: Orchesella bifasciata (assembly GCA_034697805.1). Lineage (NCBI taxonomy): Eukaryota > Metazoa > Arthropoda > Collembola > Entomobryomorpha > Orchesellidae > Orchesella > Orchesella bifasciata. The sequence goes on from JAQGAP010000554.1 coordinate 8,994, forward strand.
AGAAAACTATATGACACTGACATTTATACATGATTCTTTCTCGTATCACATTATATATGGATGTATGGAGTAAATGACTAAAATCCTGAATTTCCACATCTAACATTCGTACTCAGTGAAAGTTGTTTTCTGAAATTCAGTCTAGGTTTGATGAAGTGTTGTTGCAATGTTAAAAGCTAAAACTAGTTGACATTCAGCGATTCTTTTTCCTTGAACTGCAGCTGTTTTTTTCTACAGTACAAGACGTATAGTAAATTGTTTTATCTTGGAAATTAGTATAATTTTTAACGAATATGGTCATTAGTAGCGTAAGTAATTTAACGCTACACTTGTAAAAACGACGAACAAGATGTATAGCAATTGTAGTTAGTTGTCTTTCCTCGCAACGCAAATGCCACATTTTGTTGAAGAAGTCTCTTGGTCGTACTGGTGCTAGTTAATGCCTAAGCTTTGTATGAAAACAAGTGACTTGGTATCCTCATTAGCTATTTCAACAAAGAACATAGGTCGTCAGCTTTTCTTTAACAATATAAAAGGAACCTCGGAATCCAACAAAGACCAAGACCAGAAAAAAGATTATGTTTTGAGGGTACACATTTGAACAGAAGGGTTTTTGTACTGTTTGAGCAGTCAATAAATAAACGCAATTTATTTGTTCTGCAATGGCGAAAGAGAGTACAGAAAATGGCAGTAGTAAAGCTCCCAGCGGACACGTGCTTACTGCTGGTACATGAGGGAGAGTCCTTGCAAAGTACAAATATTCGAACAATTGTGTGGACAGAGGAAACCCGCGGCTGACTGAGAATATATAGACAGCCGTAAATACATTATATAGAATGTGTGACTTTGTATGTGGTTTGCTGTCTCCAAGAAAATGCTTGACTCAAGACTCAACTGCTGTCCTCCTCTTAAAGATGAGGAAAGTGATCCTTGACTCTTGACTCATAGTCTGCGTATTACAAGCGGCCGTTTTTCGTTTGTGACTTTTCATCCAATCTCTATTGTATCATCAAGGGAAATGCTAGGAGCCATGTTCTCAAAGAGAACATAAGGCTACAAAACATACTTCTCTTTTCTGTTTTATCAAAGCTCTCACTTTTACCATCTTTATTTCCTCTCTTTGCTTTCTCTGGTGGATAACCACTGTGATGTGATAGTCAGGTTGGGTAAAAAAATTGTCAAAGTTCAGTAGAGTAATTTTGTATTCAAAGCTGTTCACAACCTTCAAAAACAATTTTTCTTCTTGACCGCTCTTTTACAACCGCAAATGCCACGGGAGAAAGGGAGACCATCACCACTTGCATTCAGAATGTTGAAAATTGACTCAAGCGTGGATTAATATTGGCTCTGGGGCTAAGTTGACTGAGCTAACTTACATCCATAATATTCATGTGCGTTACATGCTCATATGAGTTTACTCTTTTGTGTGGTGACGTCAATTCTGCTCTTAATTATCCATTGAGATGACTACTATCGTACTAGAGCTTTCTAGCTTTATGTGACGAGATGCTTTTCCTTTCTTTAGAGTTGGGTTGGGATACGCAAGCCCCCCAAGGGAGAGTTCGTAAAATGTTGCGGCAGTTGTCTTGGATCTCACCATAAGCCCCCATTCCTTATGAATAATTAATATTAGGGTCTCTCAAGTTCCGTTTTGACCGAAATTGTAAGAGCCGCTTGGAAAATTTTCTAGTAGTGCGAATTATAACGCCAAGAGCATTGCCCATGAAAGCCATTCAAAGAATGAGAAAAAACAGTCATGTGGGTTGTGTGTGTGTGTGTGTGTGTGTAGGTGAACATTATGCACACAACTTTTTGGAGCTCATCACATTTAATATGCTACCATTGGGACTTGTACAGCACTGTACCATTTTCTCCGTTTCTTTCACATGCACGCACTCAACCCATTCATAACCGCTCATATGTAATGCTCCTCAACTCAACTCAGAACACAATGAAAAGTGATGTTAATGTGGCAGGGCTTGGGCTTGGAGTGAGACAAAAGGAAAGAAAATACCAATTTCCTACTAATATGCATGTAATAATGAAGTATTTTCTCTGTTCGTTTTTTCAGGGAGGAGTCTGAGCGTGTGAACCACATACTATTGTTCACCATACTGAATCCAATGTACCCTATAACTACAGTAAGTGAATTCAAATTCTTTGTTCTCTTTTGTGCTTGTGTAGAATATAACGTTAACGTTGTAGCAGCCAAGCTCATGTGTACAGTTTCTAAATTAGAAGTTCGCATATACAGACCGCTGTCATACCTTACAATCTCATACAACATAACTGACAGGTCAAAACTACTATTAAAATAGTTTGGTAACGAGCATTTCTCACGAGCTTGAACTTTTCTCCACTCTTCTGAAGTCATAATTCAAATTATTCACAATTAATCTTGACAGCCAATTTTTTGAGATATTTTGTCTTTCAGTGGAAAGCATGGAAGCTGATAGATTATACTTTTGTATAATCTTTCAGTGTAGCCTTTGATTTGTTAAAATTTGTGACTATCCAGAACAGGGATTCATTCCGTTATGTTTGCCAGGAGAAAGGCGCAACTATGCCACATATGCACAATGTATTATGTTAATATGAGTATGTGTATGAAATATTTATTTTGACAGGCATTATTCAACTTGGCAGTACTTTTAAAATATGCCTCATATTCCACTCACTTATAGTGGCAATGATGTTCAGTTTTTTGTTATGTGGTATTTTACTTGCGTATCGTAACCTCAATCCAATTTTTATGTACGTATGAAATTACCGAAAGGAAGAGAAGAAGACACGCCGTAATGGTACACGAGTGTGTGTATTCTGTACATGATGATGATGATGATGTTTTGAGTTACGTCATGTAGTGCCCATCTCGTTTTTGAGGGAATAGCTTTTTTAAGTAGACTTGTCGTTAATGTGATTGATGGTCTGTTTATGTGTCTGATGTTATGCTATGCTGCGTTGCGGTGTATGAACTGAAAAGAGTAGTTTTTTGTGGCAATGGCACATAATACTCCACTCACAAAAATGTCGACAGTAGTTTACTACGATAATGCCATCAGAGAGGAAGAGGGGAGTATAGTAAAACTTGGCAATGACATAATGATGGTGATGCGATTTAGTAACGTTAACGTATAACGATTTTTCAATTTTTTATCTCGTTTGCTTGATGTTTTCTTGTTTTTTTCACAGGATGTGATACACACAATCTCATCGCCACATGGACAAGTGCTCCGGATCGTGGTGTTCAAGAAACATGGCGTCCAAGCTATGGTCGAATATCCATTTCATACACGCTTCTCCACAGATGTGGAGAGTTGATGATATAATATGACAATAGTGATTTATCGCTTTTGAATTAGAGTACATACTTAGTTTGCTTCATCGCGCTTCTTGCATCTTTGATTTTGCTATTCCAGTTTGCCTTCGTGGTAGGGTTTGGCTTTCTTTGACCCATTCATTTTAATCTCACTTCTTAAGAAGGCATAATGAGCCACATTTACGAGCCACATATTTGTTTGTTTTTTTATTTTTAGAAGTAAAAAGAATGAAACATTAAGGTCTCATTAGTTCTGGAAGAACAAAGTTTTTAAAGGAAACCACTCCCATAGTAGTCAGTAGACCCAATCATTGAAAGGTATTGTTAGGTATTTAAATTAAGTCCACATACATGTAGCCATGATTTGGTTGTTATAAAGTTAGCTCCTCCATCATGAAACATTGTTTTCTGGAGAAAAGTTTCAGCTTAATGTTTTGTTCAAAAAGGAGATTACGTGACAATCAGATACAAAGCTTAAATTGCATGATTTTGTTCATAAATACATGACGTCCAGGGTGAAAATATAGATGTCCAAAATGCACATCTCTCGTAATTTATTGCGTGCAAGAGTTCATTGTTTTTGCTTGGAAAGTTTGGTACTTTATTTATTGGGAAAGGAGAGGAAGTGGAGAGACACAAAATCTGATAGGAGCACGTATTATTCGTAAACAAGTTTTTCCTGAACTCTTTTGTTTTTGTGAAGTTAAAAGCTTGTCAGTTTAACAACAGCACTTTCCTTTACGCGCCCTATCGAGCTCTCATATACTCATACTCTACTCACTCTCTTTATTTTTGGCAGAGAGAAAATAAAGTTAGGATACTATAAGGTTGGGAAAAGGAAAGTAAGTAGGAGAAAAAAGACGAGCGAGGGGCAAGACTAAACTAGTCACCAAAAAATGGTAGAGTTAGAGTAGATTATATGTGTCAGTCTCATGGAAAAAAGTTTTATCATCCTTATGCATGGTAAACTGTATTACTACACTATCACTTTTTGTATAAACTATACAGCTCTCTTGTTCTTTCAGTCAGTGTCATTGTCTTTATGTATTACATAAGCTACTGGGGTGTCCTCTTGGTGTCTCATCAGTCATTCAGGGAAAGGAATAATGAAGCTCACTACTTTTGAGGTTATAGTTTCTGTGGAGTGAGTAGAAGAATAGCATCATCATTTTGGTGAAGGATGAGGTCAAATCTGTTATAAAGGAGTTTTAAATGCGAAGCTAGATATATACGTTATTAAAGTGCGAGACTTGTCTTATTTATCCACTCTTTAATACCGATATAGTTCATTTCATGGGCTACTAGAAGCATGGGATATGTTATGGTAGTGATGTTAATAAATATGCTCCTGTTTTAGTTAAGGCTGTTGAAGTGATTGATGTTCTCTTTCAGCATCATTTATTTAGATTAGACTCGGCTGTATAGTGAGATTACATGCTCATGTCTCATTCTTCTCAATCATGTTACATGTAAAATGGAATAATAGAAGTGTAGACTCCACGGCACGGTTTGTCTAGGCTTCTAAATTTTGCTGCTTACTGACTGACTGGTCCATTTATGTGTATAATGGTAGATACCTGACTAAAGCTAGATGTACATGTATACTTGTTAGGTAACGTAATCTTATCTTCTTTTCACAAACTTCCTTCGACTTGTAATGGTGAAATGCAAAGCGTAAGTAATAGATATATATTGATTCACAGCTCTTGAATATGTTAGTTCGGTAAGCGGGGAGCTAACTAGAGATTGCACGCGTGCAGTATTCCAGTATGGATTTAGAATTTACAGATGAGGAGTCAAAAGCATTGAATACGTATCATTCTGAACTGATCTTTTCGTAAAACTGTTTGACGAGAGTTTGATAGTAGAGATAATTGGAAACTTTTTTATACTATGACCAAGTATATAAGTGGAAAATAATGGAAGGAAATCACTTTCATCATCGAAATGGTGAAACAGTTATTTGACTTTCTTTCCCGTTTTTTTTGTTTGGAAAAATCGAAAAAAGTAACGATAAGTTTGCTTGCATTTTACCCCTTTTTCTTTCTTTGGTTTTAAATTCGACTTAAATTAGGATTCTTTTGCATCATGATGCTACGCAAACGTATGTCAGTAAGCAGATGTTTGTAATTTTGTTATAATGGAATGTTAGACAGGCCTTGATCGTTCAGCAGGAAAAAAGTTTTTCTCTATCCTCCTCTCTGTTTATTTGAGGCATAGCCATTGAAAGGCAAATGTAAGTTGTAAGCTGTAATTCATTTTATATGTTGTATCACATATGTATTCTTTGATGAAGGGGGCTTGCATGCATGGACTACATGAATGCGGGAAAACAGCACAAGTTTTTATCCCTAATGATGGTATCTAGCAAACAAATCCAAGCACGAGGAAGAAGAAGAGGAAAAATTCCAATTGTAAAAGGAAGAAGTTAGGGAGAGAGTACACAATATTTTTAGTACTTTATGGTGAAAACCCAGGAAAAAATAATACTTGATGTTTGTACAGTCAAGAATCTTTTATCTTTACTTACTCCAACTGTAGGAATACTTATTTTGTGTTCATAAGTTATGTTTGGTTCTTTCCTTGAATATAAGTTGGGAGAATAGAACAGAGAAGAGAGCACAGACGTGTATAAGCAGGGCCACTAAAGTTTTGTTTTATTAATAAAGCCAGCGGTATGTTTTATTATTAGCTTTGTTGCTCAAGGAAAAATGAATGCGGCCTGTGAGGAATCTAAAACGAAGTTTCTCCATTTTTCTTCTTGGAAAGCTAGAGCTGTATGCATACACGCTTCCTTGTTGAGTTCCTTACAAATATGCAATACTAGTTGTAAACTAACAAGAAAGGAAAGCGAGTGGGATTTATGTGTATGTTTTTCTAAGGAAGATGTAGGCAGAGTATGTGAGAGGAATTTTCATTTTAGTCAGCTCACTGTTCCTCTCTCCTTCAAATGTGTATTTGAGAAAGAAAAACGTAATGCAATGGGGATATAGTCATGCTCCACATATCTAAGGGTTGTTCGGATAATTTCTTTGATGTCTGCTTTTACCCTCTTTTATGTGTTTTCTTCATTCAAATCGGGTCATCATTTTTCATGCACGTAGATGTTATACCCAATGGATGGCATATGTGAGCTTTATGGAACCTCTATTGCATTTTATATGCATACGAATTCAAGCGATCATTCAAATAAAGTATAATATTATGGTTTTATCAGATGAAACAAAAATCCAGAAGGGACATGCAAAGCTATTTTGTAAGGTACATACATACTCTCTGTATAGTATACAATTTTTGTTTCCGTTATTATCAGTCGTTAGTTCAAGTGGAGTGAAAGATAGTCGGTGAACTAACGTGTTGGGTGGGTATTTGTGTGGTATGTGCTTGCTTCTCGAGACCAGATATCAGATCACCCAAGAGAGTAACAAGGGTCGGGGTCGACTCGACAGTGAAGAAATTTAATTTTGATGATCGAAGAGGAAAACGAGAATAAGAAAACCAAGAAATCCCCTAGATTAGAATCGAAAATCATATTGTGTTTGGCAAACGACATGGCGTGGCTGGCATGGCATGATAGGTACACATTCAAACGAAGCTTCACTGCGGTTCTATAGATTCCCTATCGTACGAACGAACCAAGTAGATTAACTTATGCCACCACAATTTTTTCTCCTCTCGAGGAATAGATTATTTTATCCTTTTTCTCCAGAAAAAAAGTTATTTGCCTGATTGTGTGCATTTAGGACTAGAGTAAGTGTGGCTAACCATCGGTGTGCGCCCTTCCTTTGCTTTGATGTTAAAGAAATGCTTGCGCTTGCATGTACGTAGTTTGAAAAGCTTTATGGCTACATTAGAGGAAATGTATAAATAAGAATTGCAATGTCAGGCAACCACTTTTTCCATGATATTTTTCCTTAACTGATAAACACGTTCGATAGTGTCGAAGCAGCAAAACGGGCAAAGGAGAGTCTTCACGGAGCGGATATATACTCAGGATGTTGCACACTCAAAATCGACTTTGCGAAGGTAAGCAAAAAAATATTCAACTTATTCACTAGTTTTTTTTTCTTGTCAAATGTTTGACAATGCATCGGTATTTTCTATGATTACCTCCATTCACCTGTTGTGAAAAACTTAACAGCTTATCGGGAAATCTATGTGATACATTCATAACGGTAAATGTTGGTGGGGTGCAGGTATATTTCCTCATGTTTGTTTGTTATTTTTATTTTTATTGCTAAACTGTACGTGTACCCTTTCTGACTATACGACATAAGTAAGTCATTATCGGTATATGCGTGTGTGTGTTGCGTAACAAAAGGAAAAACTGTACAGAAAAAAAGTATATTGCTTTGCGTACAAGTCACAAGTAGAAGAGGTTACGTTCATTTCTATCGAGAACATTGCATATTATATCGCTGCTGACTTGCAAGCGCGACTTTATACGGTCCTGATCCGTACATAGTCATATAACTTGAGTGAAATTAATAGCCTCTCAGGGGAATAGCTAAAAGTAATAGTAAAAGAGTAAGGGGAAAGAAGAGCATCTAGTCACTTAATGGGATTTAGAATCCTTTCAGTGTCTCGTTTAGGAATGTTGCAGAGAGGACAAACGTGAAAATGGAGGAAAGTTGTTCATGCTGTTTTCATTCTTTCATTCTCTCTCCCCCGTACAAGTTTTACCTTCGTACCTGAATGAATAAATGCAATTTTAGTAGAAAATGGGAGAATATCCCTCCAAGGAAATTCTGATATTGGAGAAATCATGTTAAAAGTATTATCTCTCAATGTGTGTATCCATAATAAAGTTGATCCGATTCAAGAAATTCATTTTCGAGTAGGCTAGTAGGAGATAGAGAGTGTGTAACGAAATGAAAATACGGAAAAAGGTTGTCTCGTAGCATGAGTGTGTGAACTAAAAATGGAGTTATTCACACACATGGCATGTGGGAGGGAAAAGAGACTCAAGCGTACTTTGTTTGGGTTCTCATTCCAAGGGATGAGTCGGAAATGGTATTGTTTTCATGTTGCCTAAAGCTGTGATGCATATAAAGAAGCAGGTTTCATCCCATTTTGATTGACTGTTTGGATTCGTATACATTCTGCTCTGCTTGCTGGAACCATTAATACGTTGAAGATGCACATATTTATATTACTTTCAGGTAGCTACACAAGATTACATAAGGAAAGAAGGTTTAAAAAAATTATATCATACAGGTTGCCCATATCTGCCTTGCCTTTGGAGAAAGTGAATGACGGCGACCATATTGGAATTTGTATTTTTGTTTTGCTTCCACAGTGTATTTTTCTTTCTTTGGTACAATACTTACGCGACTCTGTTATTGTAAAAGGAGAATATTGAATCCGACGGGATGCGATGCGAGAAGCAAAAGTATTTCGCCGTAATATACCACCAGTGTTAGTGTTGAGCCATCACTGCTTCCTTTTAATAGTTATAATGGTTGGAAGGCACGGACGGAGACGTGAATTCCAATCGAAATAGAGCTTATTGACTGGCGACAAAAGATTCTTTGCTTATCGGAGAGTGTGTAGTGCCCGTCCGTCCATATACAATCTTAGTTTGCGGCGATGTTTTGTTTGTGCAAATCAGTAGTGGTGCTGGGATTTCTTTTTGGATTCCGTGATTCCTGCTTTTGTCGCTACTTCGTTACGTCTCGTTTTGTCAGACTTGTTGTAGGACTACTAGAAGTTGAACGTTGACTTGAGCTGGGTGGGCCATTTTCTCCTATCTCTAACTCCTGTTTGGAATTGACTTTGCCTCAGTACGAAGTAACGAAGGAGTGGAGAAAAGTAAAAGAAACAAACCAAGGGAAGAACGAGAAAACGTCAGGAGAGCGAGCCGATTTATATATGTGCATGTGAATGCGAATACATGGCAAAGTGGAAAGAAGACCAAAGAAATGGCTAGATAATCGAATGTCATTTCAACTTTTGGTCCTTTTTCACCGTTTTCCCCTCTTCTACTTTTACTGGATGTGTAAGGAAAGCGTTGGTTCTTCTTCCGTTTTCTCATGAGCATCTCAAATAAACTTCTCGGAAGGACAGCATCGGCTGTGGTATATATATATATGTATATATCGATCTGATGATGATCCGATGTCCTCATATTGTTCAAGTGGTGGTAATAGTGGTGGAAATGTAAGCAAGCAGTAATAGTGATTGTTGTAGAATCGTCGAAGTTTTGTCTTGCCCCTCTTCGTCGAGGCCCTGATCATGGGAAGAATGGGAGCAAAAAGTATTTACGATGACTACTACAACTATTATCTTTTGGTCTGAGAAATGAGGCGACTACCACGAGCGTACACTGCTTCAGGAATTTTGTACGTGAATTCTGCTTTCTTTCTCATCCTCATGTTCACTTACTTGTTCTCTGAAAACATGGTACACATTTTTTCTTCTCATCATCCACTCGTATATTTACAAATGTTGGTGAGTGTAGATATTCGTTTGGTTCATGTTTCGCTATTCTCTGATTTCGTTTTCCCTTTCCTCTCTCTTTTTGTACATCTTCCTCCCTATCCCACATGGTTTCATTCTGGCTACCTTAGGATTTCGGAATGAAGACGGTTAGAGAAGGGATGAAAACGGTGGTAGGGCATGTACCACGTAATAGTAGTATGACGGACAATTGCATTGCCGCATCCGTTTCCTTCAGGCGGTTGTTCTTCCTGCTTTTTTCTTATCGCTGATCTCCCTTCCTAGGTTTTTACTCTCCAACTTATACCTTATTGTACTGAATTGTCTACCTAGGCTTATTATGCCTTTTTCTTTTTACGTAAAGAATGAAATTGAACTTTAATAGAAGAAAGTTTCTAGTAAGTTTTCATCAGTTCTAATTTTTTTGTATGAAAGAAATTCTTCTTAACAGTATTTGCCTACCTGTTTGCGGCATCTTAAAAGAGAACTGATGTTTGCCAAAGGTTTTTTTTCATTATGGTTTAGGTTGTTTACTTTTACTGTGATTTTTTTATTCTCGTTCTTTCGTTGACGTAAGGAATCCTATCAGTTATCTATTTACTTCTACGTTTTAAATTGAAGCTTTGAATTAAATCCCATTGGAGGAACTGATTCTGCCATCGCTGTCAGTAAATGTATATTGATCGTTGTTTGTTTTTATGTATTGCGATCACCAGCAGCATATATTCCTGAAAAAAAAGCAATATAAAATTGAGAAAGCTAGCTCCCAACTTCCATTCCATACGACAAAGTACAACTATTATCCAAGCATGTGGAATCGAAGTGAGGTTCTCTGATGGTAATGTTGATGGTGGTAATAGCAGTATCCGTATAAAAAAAGAATGGTGTAGATGGCTATTCTCTTTTTTTGGTATGTAGAAAATTACTTTCATTCGAAAAGATTTACGGGCAAGTCTCAGATTACGTTATTGAACTAGGATGCAGAGAAACTTAACTCTTGCCTTGCCAGAATGCCAGAGTAAGGGAGAAAGATTCAAAAGCAGCTGCTAAGCCAAAGCTTCGTTATTGTGTGTAGGTAGAAAGCGGTAATGGGGTCCGTGAGTTAAATGGATCTTTGGGAAGCATTCTGCTTTAATGCACGGTAATGAATTAATCCGATGGGCTCTTCCGTCGAACCGGATTTCCATAGCCGTATACTTATATAGTGGTTTCTCGTTTATATTCACATACTTATGTCTATCAGTTCGGACTGGGAATGAACAAAGGAGAATATATAGGAAAATATACACACGATTTGGAATTAATGAATGAGTATTAAAAGAAAGGCCACGTTACTTTTTGTTGCAGTGGTTGGATAGCGACTACTACTACTACTACAAACTTATACTTTCTCCTGTTCCACGACTTTCACCGTAAATACTGTAAAAAAAAGAGAATGGACCTGTTCAATACTGTTTTAATGGAAAATATCTTTGAGACACACGGAAAAATAATGGGGAAAGTTTTGCAAGGATTTATTCGTGTGCAGAGGGGGGTTATGAATAATTAAAAATGTTTAACTGGTAGCAAGTTTTAAGTAGGCAAAGTTAACTATTTCAGATTCATTAAGTTAAGAGAAAGAGGGAAGTTAAGTCCTCCCGTTACGAGACTCGCTACCATTAATGTTTCAAGATAGTTGAGCATTAGGAAAACGGGTTATGCGAGGTTTTTGTGATGAAATTCAGGGATTTTTGTTTTCATATGCGCTGCATAAAATATACTGTGTAAAGAGTAAAGAGCATACGAACATAATACAATAGTGCTCCTAATAGTTTTCCCAAAGTTGGTTGTTTCTTGTTTCCTTTTTCCGTGCATGTTTTTGGCATTTGATGATAACACTTTTTATTAGTATCGCTTTTCTCTGAAGAGTTAAAATGTTGTAAAGGTTTTCCATAGTGCTTGTCGTTGTTAGAATCTGAATGATAGTGTGAGGAAGGATAATGGGCCGTTTCAGCTCGTTGAGTTTACTTTTTTGAGCACAAAAAAGTTGTATGAAGCTCACCACCAGGGAGGAGGAAAATGAGATTCATATGTATGACGAAAATTCGACCGTCCATGTTGTTTAACAAACGAGAATGACGTGAAGTAACATGTTTTGAATATGCAAAACTATAATACAAAATGAGAATGATGATGACGGTGATAGTGGTGGTGGTGGTGTCAAAGAAATGCAATGCAGTGAGGGAGATACTATAATGCGGGAAGAAAATAGGTAGCAGTAGCTCAGTGGCTGTGGCTGCGCATGAGATGAATACAGATTTTCTTTTTCATTACGTACTTCTCTTGATTTGTGTGTGTGAGTGTGTCTGCGAGCTTTCTGCCCCAACGCCCTTTCTTGATTATAATCTTAACACTGTATGCAAATTATATAGATATTATGGAAAGGAAGAGGGGCCCATCCGAACCATGTTTTGTTTCTGTTTGTGTATGGGGAACGTGAAGTTGCTCGTGCTTCATTTCGTTGTTTCACTTCCAACCAAGTCTCGAAATTATACATAGTTAACGAATGCAGACGTAATTAGTTTTGTATATTTACTCAAGATTGACAGGCAATAAGGAACATTGTCTAGGGTTTCTGGCTTAATGGTAATAAGTTCAAACACATGAGCTGAAAAATTACTTGCAAACAAAATTTTGTTTTACTTAATCTGAGTTGCTGCTGTGTCGCCAAAATCACTGCCATTATGCTTAAGCAATGAGACACTTATTTGGAGTCTTTAGTTCTTTGTTTAATAGTCAAATTTTTCTGTCCGTCTATCGCTGCATTGCTAAACTCTGTCTAGTCCCTGCTCGATTAGTTTTTTTTTTCATTTAGTATATAGGCACGTGCTTAGTTCCTTGCTTACCTCACATTTCTAAACTACATGGATGTCATTGGGCCATTATATTGTTTCTCGAGGTATTTCAACATTGCGACTTGCGAAATATATGAGTATTGAAGAGTACACTTATGGGTAATGTAATGTAATGCTCGTCCTAAGGGCGTTGTTTGCCAAGTCATCATCTTCTGCTGCCTGTATCTTTTTATGAATATGTCCCTCCTTCTATTTTGTGTTTGTCTTTAATCATCACAAAGGGTACTATATACGAGTATTTCACTCCATGCTTCACGTGTGCTACTTGTTTATGGCGTGATGAGATGAATAGGTTATATATATCTCTCACAACACTCGTTTTAACTGATTCGCTAAACAAAGTAAAGTGTTTCGTCTAAATACGTATCATCTCATCCTCTCCCCGCTTTTGAGTTCAAAGGAAAAAGGGAAGTTTGCTTGTTGTAAAGCATCTTTTGAGTTCGCGGTTGGTTAATGGTATAGATGGATGGATGCAGGAGAATAAATTGAAGAAATATGATGAGAAAAAGGAGGATTTCAGAATCTTTTCTCGCAGTCAGTAATGACGATGTATTAGTATCAGTAGCAAAAAGAGAGAAAAAGGCTTTGATGTTGTTCCAGAGTGGCAGTGACTTTAATAGTAGTAGTATATAAGCTCAAGCTCTTCTTTCTAACATCCACACAACTCCTGCTTTTTCCTTTTCTGTTTGTACTTTGTACCATTTGACGGTAATGCTGTGTACAAGATATTATGATGAAGGGATGGTAAGTATATAAAATAGAATATACAAAATGCACGATACACTCACTCTTCATATACATGGTGTCAGCTAAAGGATGTAGATGTCATAATATATGGAAAAGGTTCAGTTGACTGATTCTCTGTGATGGTGAGCTGAGTAGAAAAGTCATGCCCGAGTCTTTTGATGTATAGCTAAAGCCATCCATACAAAACAGATAGGATTTCGCCCTGTCAACTTTATGTAACGTTGTCATCAACTAAATTGAAATAAAACACGGTTGAAAACACTCGAACTGTATTTTTCCTGCACACATTTGTTTGGAGAATGAAATAGGATTCCCAAGATGACGTTTCTCAAACAAAACAAACTAAGCTTTTAGCTGACTGAAATTTTTGTCTTTTTGGCAAGAACAACAAACTTTTTGTATCAGATGACAAATCATTTGGACTTTCATAATTTATTCATGTGCCAATTCATTTAAAGAGTAAACGTATACAGAGGAAAATACAGGAGAGGAGATGGTAAAACTCATAAAGGCATAGACTTTTATTGTAGGTCTTGTGTTCGCAGAATGGTCACAATTTTCTATTCTACAAAAAAAAAGTTTCTTTTTGTGAATAGAAAGAATCTGGCAGGTAGAGCGAAACGCCCTGGCTTTTATGGGGTTTCTTTCGTCCCAGTTCTGTGAAGGGTGGGTATTTTTATTTTGTACGAAAGAAGAAGGGGCAGTGCGTAACGAGCTAATACTAGGATGTGTATGGAAACTTTAATGGCTAAAATCTCTTGCTTGGCAAAAGAAGTCCTCGTTCAAACATGCATAAGTTCATCTTGTCGCTGTTCTCGGTTCTGATGGACTTGGGAAGCAGTTTCAGCAACATGGCAGTACGTGAATATTATAATGTGCCATGAGTGAAGACAAGTTTTGAATGCCTTTTCATTCAAAGCACTTTTATATTGCCCTGCTGCCAGTTTCCAATCCGAGCCCTTGAGTTACTCACGAGGCACACAATCCAAACTCTTAATGTCAACGCTGAGAGCTTCAAGTGGCTCCTTGAGTCGAAGATGTGATGCGAAGAGAGATCTTGCGTTGGCAAAGTAGAAAGAAATGATGTTGGATGTTGTGTGTAGTTATATAGTATATTGTACTCGTGTTGTAAGAACTAAAGGTATCATCATCGTCATCTGGATTGGAGTAGAAGCTGTTAGAAAGTGGATGCAGAGTGAAAAGGGAAGAGGTTTGAATAAAAGAGCAATATCCAAGGCCCAAGAAAGTAAAGAAAAAGAAAGAATGGAAGCGAAGGCTGAAGAAAGATGGGGAAATATCGAGAGTGTTGTAACGTTGTAAGGCAAAACGGGATATATACAGCATAGATATATGTATAAGTATATAAAAAAGAAGGGAAGGGAAAACAGATCGTGTTTTCCCCAAGTTTGCATCGGTACACTCTACGTACATAGTTATTACATTCCTTATATCTCTCCTCCTCTTCATTGCTTACTTTTCGTTATGATGAGAAAGTTTGAAAGTGCCACCCGTCTTTTCCTCTCCTCCACTCTGTCTTCTATTTAGATATTATGCATGGTTTGTAGTATGTACACTATGTTTAAAGGCAAAGTGATAGTGATATTTTCTCTGTTTATCTATCATATACCTTTTACGTGTGTGTGGTGCTTCAAGTTAGTACCGCACGCATTGCTCTGAAGGTGACATGGTAAAGTGTAACGTTCGTATACAGAATGATCCGCTATGATAAGTCGTCTGCTAGGAAATTACATATTAGACTTAGGCGGACTTTTCTAGCCAGCTCCCATTTTTCATGTAAAGGTCCTTTTGAGTCGTTGCTTCCTCCTTTTCTTCATTGCCATGCGGCTCGTCCATTGTAGAACAAATTGCCCTCGTGCTTTGTACTCTTTAAACGTAATATAACAGTCAACTGATTTATAAGACTTATAGACGTCATGTGCATATGTATAAATACATTGTTATACCAAATGGAGCTCTGATCCTGTAAGATAGTAACTATCGATGCTCTGTCTTTTGTGTGTGATCTTACAGTCTTGATGATCATGCAGACTAAGCGTAATACGTTTATACATGAGCTGGGTGCATATGGGCACCAAGCCACAAATCTTCTCTTTTTGTTAGTTTTTCCTTTCTTTTTTGGTGTGCTTCTGGGCTCATTCCTTTTGTCTGTCTCTTTAGCCATAAAAAGATTTTCTTCTGGATGACTGGACTCCCACAGACTTGGTGTCTCAGTTTCTTTCGGGTGTTACATTAGCATTGAATCCGTAAATTTTGGACTCGTGTGGTGGTGGTGAGTGAAGGCATGCATTCTTTTTTCTTTCTTTCACTCGCATGCTTTGAAGAAAAAATAGGTTTTCACTTGCCAGAAGGTTTTGTCGGCACCACAGGGAAATTAAGACGTCACGGTGCTAGGCGTACGTACAATACGGCTCTGATGATGATGAATGCGGACTTTTGAGCGTTTTTAGCATTCCCTGTTAAAGAAACTCCCACTTTTGCCGTTTTCTTTTGTCTCTGAATAAAATCAGCAGTTTTTGGAGGGAGTAGGGTTAGGAGTGTACAATTTCTCTTAGTGTGTAGTCACTCATTAGCGTCATTAGTTGTGACTCACCACCAGAGAGGAGAACTTGGCTGGAAGTGTTTCGTTACGAATGCATGAAGAACGAAAAAGCTTTTTCGTTTTCCAAGTAACGCTGTGAATTCTCAATCAGACCACCATTCTGCTCTCCATTCCCGTCATTAGTTCTAATCATCTTCCTTTTGATAGTGCTGAGTTGTCATAATTGTTGGTTGTATAATTTTCATTAAGATGCTACTTGAATCCCAATTTTGATGAATAGCAACTTTGAATAACATTCAAATGAAATTTAGCCCTCGGTTGATTGGCATTATTTCATGTTTTCATCTTCTTCTGTCGAACCTTACATGAGTTGCACGCGTATGCACTTTCTTTGTACTCGCCTCTCGTCTCTTTAGTATCTCTGCAAAACTACTTTGATATGCCATTCTGTTCCTTTTCTATCTTTGCTTCGGTCCGCCGTTCATCGTTCATGTCTCAGTCTGAATTGCCCAACTTGCGAGAGTCAAATCACTTTAGGAGCCCAGCAGGATGAATCCTACCGTATGGAGCTGGTTTGTTGGTGGTTGGTAGCTTTCGTGGAGGTACTACTGATGTTGGGGTTTCAGCTGGGGTTTATGAGGTTGCCTAAAGACGAATATAGTTCAAAGGATGGTGCAGGCAGCAGAGGCCACCCCGATGCTCATATCATGTGTATAGTAAGAAATATTACATGTATTTTGTTGTGATTATTACAGCTTACAAAAGCTTCATGGTGGAAACGGATGTTACATATAAGTTTGGCTCGTGAGATGTTTAATAATGTGGCAATGGTCATCCGTTATTTAAGATGAAAAGCATGAAATGGAATGGTCCTATTCAGAAGTTTGATGAAAGGAGGGATGATATAGCATATTCTCGAACTGGAATTGAACTATCATGTTATGTGTAGAATTCTTGTGTTGTACAAGCGTGAATCTGGATTTCGTCGTGTGTTTGCTTTCTTTTTAAAGTACACACATCCACTACTACTCTAGCTCAGATTCTGATGTTCGTGTGAATTCCAGCGCAAAAAGGGCTAAATGAATTCACATAAATCTGTGCAAACATTGGAGTGTAGTAGTAGTAGTGAGTAAGTGCTGGCAAAATAATATGGACTACGTGCATTCATCCTAGTGGAAGATGGGAGAGAGAAGCGAGAATGTATGACTTTTGAGGAGTATTACCAACATTGGGAAGCATTCAGGCAAGAAAAAGCAATGGAAAGAGAGAGAGAGAGAGAGATGGCATATCGCAATGGGTGAAGGAGTTGAATGTTTATAGTAGTAAGTTTGAGATTTGAAGGAGAGAAAAGATGAGAGAGGAATATTATGAGAGGAGAAAGATTTGAGACAGAGGAATAGAGCACATCTGTGTGATATTATACACATCCTGAAAATCTTTGTTGGATATCTTCTGCTGCTTCTCTGTGCTTCAACTTGTATATAGCCACCACTGCTACTGCCACAGAAGGTGCCCTTCCGTCCTTTTGGAAAAATCAATACCTGCAGTGTATAGTCATTCCAGTAGAAAAGCCAAAAAGAGATGAAGAAAGGGCATATATAATAATAGAAGAAGAAGAAGAAAAGTTGAAAGTAAGATGAGAAATGGAAAAAGGTCCCTTCTCGTTCCTCTGTGCTCATCCGTATCTTTATAGGTATGGTATATAGGTCTAAACCAAAGTTTTTAGTTTCGTTCGGGTTGGCTTTTGGGTTCGAGATCGAGGTTGAACAGCAAAGCAACTCAACTTGCACAGAACAGAGGAGCATCAAGCAAGAGTTTTGTAATCGAAACATTTTGTGAGCCATTTTCCATCAGCAGGAGAGAAAAAGATGTACCTACACAACCAACTACGAAGATGGAAGATGCATTCATATGTTGAAAATATGGATTGGAGGCTGAAAAGGGAAGCAATCCTAGAAAAAGCTTTCAGTTCGTTTCCAGCTCCCCTTCGATTTTGCCACTACTCGCTTTTCTTTGTACAAAAGAGCGAAGAAGCAACCCTTCATAGTTCATACGCTCGGTTACATTTGCTCTTCGTCTCTGACTGGTGTGCTCTTTCTCTCTTTGCTCCATCTCTGCAAATATTTTATATGGATGGAGTGGAACTGCCTATGAATTTTGTCGGGATTCACGCAACAACCGTGCTACCATAATGTCACCCACTGTATAATATAACATTTTGGGAAAAAGTACGAGCTATATGCTGTGAGAATAATAGTAGACAATTCAAATATGCGTATTGTATTGTGTGTGTTGCCTTATGTATCTCTAAAAGTGTTTCACGCTCATTATAGCAGCTGCCATTTGGCTTTAACTTGGTTTGCCTTTTCCTTTAGATTCTTCGTCGACAACTGTTCCGGCTGGGCTCTTGCTGGCTGCACTTGTTCAGTACAAAATACACTTTGTGTTCTTTTTCCCTTTTGGTCTCTTTCACTTTTCTGCTAGCTCAGTGTGGTTGATACTCCTGCCAGTCATCTGCTCCTCTCATGAAACTTTCACATTCCTCCGTCGCCTCAAGTTTTCGTAGCTGTTTGTTAGGTTAGCACAATAACGCAGCATATTAAGTCTTGTTTTGTTTGCAACCTGGCCAAAAAGGGCAAGCTAGGGAACAAGGAACAAGGAGGAGAGTCGAATTCCATTATTTTGATCTAATGTAAAGTAGATGTATAGAAAGCTACCGTCGTGTGGATATGTTCCTTCAGCATGTACATAGTACATACATACATAGTATTCTATTCTATTCTCTTTGTAAGCTCATTGTTTATGTACGTACCATGTGCATGTAGATGATGAAACTGATGTAGTAGTGTTTTCTCTCTACATCATCCATCTGTATTGTTCTAGGTTTAACAAGAGAAAAACGATATAGTACTTGCGTCTTGTCTCCTGTTTATTTTACGCAAAATGCACATATGTACACAGTTCACATAACGTACGAGTGTTTCGAATTCGTTGCAAGTTGTATAATAATGTTTTTATACTTGTTCATTCAGTTCACTACGCTCACGCTTTCTTATCTTCTCTTCTTTCTCACTCTCCGGAGAGGGAAAAAGATGGGCAGATGGGGCTCACACTCTTACTCTTCGACTACTACTATATACATTCTCGTTCTACCACCACCATACCGAATCTTTCTCTTTTGCTTGCAGTCACTTACTTGACATTCGCCCAAAAAGTGGGGAACTCGAGCGCGAGCTTTTCATCGTTTTCTTCTCCTTTTTTACAAGTTGGCGAGGAGAGGAAAAGTTTTCTGCTTTTTAGATTGGATTCAAGATCCGATGATGATGGTGTATCATTGTAATTCTTTTTGTTCATAAATTCGTGAACTCTCTATTATGCTCTCTCTCTCTCTATATATGAAATGAATGGAATCGACAATATATAAGTTTGGAATTCCTCACAAAGAGAAGAAGTCTCGGGGCTTCTATAAATCAACATCATAACTTTTCCCTTCTCTACTACTTCAATAATTTGCTCGTCAATCATGGAAAACCAGAAAGTAATTTCGTTTCGTTTTCTTCTATTCTATATATTTGTAATAATATATAAAATATGTGTTATGACCAGCTATCAGGTTTGAAACAATGTATCTAGTAGTAGTACTATGAATCATTTGTTCTTTGTCTTTTGGAAAGTGATATTGATGACGAAGATGATGATGAGGAAGCACGAGCATGAGCACGAAGAGCAAAAACAGCAGCTTTTTTCTTTGCTGTCTTAATTTCTTATCCATATCCCTTTGCTCTCGAGGCGTTCATGTTCTCGGAAACCATTATACATTGATAAAAGCAAAAGGACCTACTGGGATCTCGATCGGTTGGTATAAAGTTACTGATGGATATTTACAACATAGCTTTTAAAGCACACTTCACTGAACACCATATATGGTGTAAAATATTATAAATAGCATAGTATGCCATGAATCTACGCGTTTGAAGTCGGCAAAAAAAGTAGACAAGTTAGCAAGAAATGGATGAAAGTGAAGCAGAAAAAATGTGTTTCGCATCACCGGATATTATTGCCCCCGTACATGGCATATGGTACGCAATAATGATGTAGTAAAGCAAAAGGGTATCTTTCTTTAAAGATTGTACCTTGGTCGTTGTCTGTAAAAAATGTAAAGTTTTATGAGTTTTTCATATAATGCTGCGGAATACGGTGAAGTGTTTTTTTCCCTCGCTGATATTTTATATTAGCAGTTTCTGTGTTGTAACTTGTATGTAAAATGTGATGGAATGTATGTATGATTACAAGAAAGTCGTTTCACCAGTGGTATTATAAAGCCTTGGAGGCAATATGATATTACATCAAACTGACGGAGGAGAAAGGTGATGGAATGTGATTGGCACGACGTTGAAGTTCTTGAAAGGGTGGGCACAAAATGAAAGACGAGACGACATTGTATTATGTTTTGTGATGTTGTATCGTCGGTCGTGGGTGTGTGGGCAATATATATTTGACAAGGCGACAGTATGTAATAATGTTCCTCTGTAATTTGAATCTAAAATCAGTCATGGGCAAAGGAAGCACGCGGTGAGGAATGATAGAAAACTGGTAAAATCTTTACACGTTTTATGGAAGCTTATATATTATCTAGGAAGTCAGGCAAGGAAGGATTTTTTTGGAACAGGTGTAAAAAGGGGTTCAAGTGAGAGCGAGAAAGAAGAGTGAGCGAGGGAAAGTTAATGGCAGTACAAAACTGGAAGATTAGGGAGGCAGGTTTATCGATTACTTGACAGGATGTTGGGGCATGCGGGAGTCTCTTTCTCTCTCAGCTTCGTACATTTTAGGTGTGTGGCGTGTATGCATTTAGTGTTCCTTGTACTTATATTCATCCATCTCAACTTAAGTTACAGGTTTGTTCCTATATACAAGCTTGGCTGTAACCAGTTCACACACCAAACTAGCAGCAGGCCATAATATAAAGCAATGCATGTTACACTTTTCTTAGTATTCTTCAGCTGCTGTTGCTGCTACTCGCATTTTGTTCTCTTCCCTACACGATACCTATACCGTGTTAAGGTGGAAGCGTGGAGCATTGTAAATGTCTTTAAGTGTCAGACTTGTTCCAGTCTACCTCCAGCTTTGTGAAACGAATATTATACATGCTATGCATTTATTGCTTGCACTCCTATACAATGTACATACGTTACACTTCTTCGGATGGTTACAAGTTTCAGGCGGAGGAAAAAGAAAAACTCAAGTTGCACTTTCTCTCTTCCTTCGTCGAGCTTTCATCTGAGCGCTATCGGATCGAGGTTTGAGTGAGGAACGAAAGAAAGAATTTTGTTGCTGAAGAAGACAAGGCGAAAAACGTATTTTCTCCTTTGCTTGCCGGTCTTAATACGTCTAACATACCTCCATATTCACTTCACTTCCACAATCATAATGCTCCGCGGTGTGATGCGCTACAACACAACTCTTTCGAGTCTATCATCCACAGCTATATAACAGTTGAGTTATAGCTTGCCACACTTTTTACTCGATATTAGGAAGTCTCTTGATTCTCTTGAGACTTCTACTGAAAAAAAAGCTTTGAGCTCAATCCATATACATATTATGTGAGTGGGTGCACTATAATATGTATTTTTGTAATATAACACCATTATTAATGGAGTAGGAAATACAGGCACCGGCTTGGCTCTCTTTCTGGTTGCCGCTCCATTCTTTTCAGTTGGTTTAGCCAAATCCTATGCATCTTTATTTTGCTTTCCCAGCATAGTACATATGCATACAGACGTGAATGAAACATAATAGCAGCGCGAACTGCTGCTGGTTGGTAGACCTTCTTATTCTTCTCCTATGAGAAGGAGAGGATTGATGGACCCATCTCCGGTTTGTGTGAAAGATGATGAGTATATTCACTCTCTCGCTCCGACTTGCTTATATATGAAATTGTGTGAGGGCTAGGATAAAGTTAAATTCAAGCGTAATAATGTATTATTATGTCTTAGCGTGGTTGAACGGATGTGTCATGTGTGAGTAGTTTTTTTTATGTACATGGCGATGGATTGCATTACGTTTCCAGAAGCATATATCCAGGATGAGAAACTACTTTCCTGAAGTACACATCATCTGACGTCTTCATATATATGAGCATTCTACATTTGCATCACTATATTGCGTATCTTTTACGCTGGAAAAAAGAGGGGGGAGAGATATGATATGAAGGATTGATGTGGATGTGCGGATTTTCTAATATTTTGTACCAAGTCGGTGTACTCTTTCCGTTTTTATTACTACCTCTCGTTCGTCTCGTCATTGTCCATGCATATTAGATAGATGGAAGGAAGTATATTTTGAAGAGCAGCCTTTGGGAGACTGCTCACTCTTGTGCATGTGCATGCATAATGTTCAAAGGGAAATGAAAGTGAACCAAACATTGTAGACCACAGGATACATGTGCATTTATGTGCGTATTCTAAGAGCTACAACTCCTGTGTGGCCCTTGAAGTTGGCAATGGGGGAAACTAAAAGTAATACTTTCTCTTTTTTAGCGGATTGTATTTTTTTCCTTCTTTTTCTTCCTACTCTTTGCTGACAAAGTAAGAATGGTATATAGTTGGTATACAAATCTACAGGACTTTGTCAGGTTGATGCAAATATATTCCTTTTCTCTCTCTCTCTCTATCGTGTCGTTCTGCATCTCCCTTTTCAGTTATGCCTCTTTTACTCAAGCTTTGAAGGGAAAGTTTCATAAAAAGTTTCATTTCACTCAATTCCTATTAATGTTGCCTCCTCCGTCTTGGTTTTTGTGCAGAATAGAACTTTATTTCTAACTGCGAAACATTTTTTATACTTCTTTCACTTTCCCCCGCCTTTTTCTTTTGTATGCATA
Source organism: Orchesella bifasciata (assembly GCA_034697805.1). Lineage (NCBI taxonomy): Eukaryota > Metazoa > Arthropoda > Collembola > Entomobryomorpha > Orchesellidae > Orchesella > Orchesella bifasciata. The sequence continues at coordinate 31,829 of JAQGAP010000554.1, forward strand.
TGTGGAAGTCGTAGCAGTCACATAGGTTTATGTCTGATCATATAAAATGTTTTCATGATAAATCAGTATAGTAGCGCAAGGACACGTTTATATATATATATCTACGGGTTGTGATTGTGATGAAAATGAACTTCCTTTGTTATACAAAGTCGAGCAAGTCCTCAT
>JAQGAP010000555.1:0-31946 GCA_034697805.1 Orchesella bifasciata
AGCAAACGTTACCATTACTGAAAATGACAATGGCAATGGCGGAGACTCACCTACTCATGCTTCTGACTAAGGTATATATAATATAACTTAATTAATAAATGAAAAATACGTATCAGCTATATTTCTATCATTCACAACGGACAAGGTAAATTACTGAATTTTTTCAATAGTCTGTTTCATTTGGGTTTTTTCTTCACAGGTCAGGAAATGAGCAGCTTCTTTCTTCCCACGGTTAGGACAGTACGGACTACGACCCGGCTCAAATTATGAAAGTCACTTGTTCAATGGAATGTAAGTTGGCTAAATCAATATTTTTATCAAAATTTGATATCCCGTTTTTGAAGCTTCATATTTTTAAGCATGTTAATAACCATAAATTTCCAATTTCTGTTTTCAGAGACTCGAATGGTGCTCAAATACCGTTGTGTCTACCTTAGGATTAGGATTCTTCATACTAATCGTATTACCAGTTTAATTTCGCCCAGTGTTACAAGTCATTTACAACTATTAATTATTATCGATTTTCAATTTTTCGTAAAGAAATAGTTTAATTAATTTACATAGACGTAAGAAGTGTGTAGCTTATAGTTTAAAGCTAATGGCTTTATTTAGTAAAATTATCGTTAATCCAATTTACATTTATGTTATTCCAAGTCAATCCACTGATCAGTACAAACGACTTTTAAAACATTGTCATATTTTTTATTACGACTTATTGGTCATGTTAGTATTTTCGAGCTATTTTCAGTAAATTTTGCAATAAACTGTTTTTCTAAGCATATACGTTACCAGTTGTTGTTACTATGCATTATTTTATTGAGTTTTATAGAATATCATTCTTTATCGCATATAAAAATTAGCAACGTCAAGTAAATTGTGAGGTAAAGGCATAACTTGCTTTAAATACAGTGTGATTTAGCAGGTAGAGCCTTAATTTAAGAAGCATTCTTCACGCAAAACGTCAATACATGCTTGCATTTCATATTATTCATAATATTACTCTACATATATTACGCACATTAGTTTTATTATAGATTTATATTAACTGGGTTTGTAGTTGTAGCTCCATTGAAATGCATAGCATGGATACTATACACAGTTACTCATGTCATTAGATAATGATAATAATGAACATTCCAGAGTTTATACAAAATGTATGTCTATGCATAAAGTAATATTATCCAAAATTGACTTACGGATTTAGCATTACAGGTATTCTGATAGTTAGTCAGAAATAACTTGATTCCAAGGAAATGTATTCTTGGAATGTCTTTGAAAGCAAAGGAATTTTGGGTATCAGTTTCCAGCTCATAAACTACAGCACAATACTTTTTATGGACAAAAACGCAGTTGGCTGCTGGTAGCTTGCCTTGGCTTGTGTCAAATAATTACTCTTTGTTCTTTCTAAGCATTCGGTTCCACGCTTTTCCATTGCCTACGGTTTCTACTGAGACACCTCATATAAATGTATCATAAGTTGTCATACAATAACCCATGTTTAATCTTAATTACAACTATTCTACTCCTAGTACTACGACTACAAGTACAACACAAAAGCCTAATTACCCAACAGTCACTCGCACCTACTAAACCTCTACTGGGGTTTCCCTCATGTCATCAACGGTGTGAAGGCATAGAATATAAATTTTTTGTTTGTAAAACCCGTATCCACCAACCTCATCGTCATCATCATCACGCAAAACTCCAACGCATGTGAATCCCTCTCGCATAATATACTATTGTTGTTGTGTATTACATAAAACATGCGAAAAGTACGCTGGGTTGCCTGATCAGCTCGAAGTGAGGTGATGTGATAATTGACGCTGTTTATACCAGAGTTTTCCGACACATATCCTAAGAAGTGGAAGCCCTTGCATATAATGCCATTTCTTTGGTAGGCACATATTATTGGGGATACCATATAGCTTTTTAACGTCCAGAAAACCCGTCGTAAATAGAGAAATACCCCTCCTAATGATAGGAAAGCAGATTCTGAGAAGGAGGAATGATAAAGTTAGAGCAACAACTGAATTCCCTCTAATGCCAATCTGGTCAAACAGGCTTGACGTGGACGATCGCGTAAAAAAAAGTCTTCGTCGACAGTTTTGATTTACATTGAGGCAGAGGCATAAGATTTGCGCATGAGTGCATATATTTTTTGTTCTCTGAGCATTTTAGCGAGAGAGACATGCTGACGACCAGGATTTACGATTACCTAAATGTTACACAAATTTGCTGGGATGGGATGATTTCAGCTCGCCTAGGTTTATTTTTACTTCATACCAAACAAAAAAAACTTTCATTCACAGCTTGGCCGCTTCTCAATCTCAATCAGTTATGAAATACGAGTTAAAAATGCAATTCATAATGGCCAATATGGAGTCGCTGGATTTAATGCTTCATTAAGCAAAGCTAAACAGATATAGTGTAGGCATCAAATGATACTCAAATACTTTCATTTATCATGACACGATCTTATCAAATTGATATGTACATAAGGGCTTCATGCTCTTTATTCTTTAATAGTTGTGAGTGACAAACTTCAAAGCAAAATAGAGAGCATCCCTTGAAGGGCACCTTCCAATCAATTATTGGATTTGCCTTGATCGAGTTACATTCTCGTCTCATTTCAAGTGTTTTCCGATAACGAGACAAAATTCACATGACTGACAAACAGGGAGACAACAAAAATACCACTTCACAAATTCTGTTTTCGCATCTTCCCAAACTCAGAGTGATAACATCTAGATTGTGGTCTATCCCATCTAATATAATCATGGAAAACATGCTTATAACAGCACTAAGTCAACAGCACTGACATGGATCTTAGAATAAGCAAGTGTGACTCATCAAAAAGTACCCTACCTACTTTACACTCCTCCATTGAATGAAATTCAAGTTTGACGAAGATTGTATTTTTTTTACAAAAACATTTCTTTTCTTGCGAATTTCAGCATGCATGATGAAGATTTTTAAACCCTTCGACTTCATCTTGTGTGTATGCTGTTATTATACACAATTGTTTGTGTAAAGGCATGGCATCGTCGAAAATCCCAAGCGCCATTGTAGTTATTGTGAAGCTTTTGCACTGCACTGCATTACCTTCCCTTTTTCACACAGGCACTCAAGTTGAAGCATCGCAACATCACATCACATCAGGTTTTTGCACAGCCAAATCTGACCTCGTATTGGATTGGATTAGTATACTGCAGTCAATGATATGATGAGGATTATTATCACAATATAAAATATATGAAAAGACGAAGAGGTGCATCGATGATAGTTTAAATGGGGAGAGAAGACACACGGTTGACTTCGAGTGTTAGATTGCACTAACAAATTGTGTGTGCATGAGGATCGCTCTCAACTAGACGTTTGGCATTACTTACGAATGAGACATGGGAAGTGAAGCAGTCACTTGTTTGTTGCAGCGTATTAAGTGAACGCGTGTTTCGCATTTGTTGCTTTGTACTTAAGTGAACAACGTGTCTTTTTTCCATTTTTCATAGCACATTGAACACTATTTTTGACAGTCAGTGGAGTGCAGTGGTTCGGGTTACAGTGAAAAACAAGTTGTTTGCTGATAGTGATAAGCAATCAGTTGTCTTAATTACCAAATTTTCGGATAATAACATTTCTTACCTCAGCGTACTACTAAATTACTGTGTACCTTGTACTGTGATGTGGGTTAATAGCCAAGCCGAAATAACACTTTGCAGGTAAAAACAAATTACTCACTTCCATTTCCTTTTGAATACCATGCTTTTTATTTTCTATTTTTCATTGACATCTTTCTGTGAATCGAATCTGTGGTAAATCCAAAGCCAACGTTAATGTATTCATTTTCATCTTCGTTTTTATCGCCATAATATATATGGTATTACAATTTTTGAACGCGCTACATCAACTCCTCATAATTTGACATTGTCCCTTTGATTCACCTTGCACATTACACGCTTCTCACATGCATTCGTGTTCCCTCGCATCACCAATGAATTTATTCAAGTATCTTTAGTTCACACCCGTGTGCGTTCGTATGACCATATAAATGAGCATTACTTAAATACAATACAGAGCACACTAACTTACATTCGTGAATTGGCAACAGTTATCCCGTAAACAGCAACAATATCAGCTAATGAGTATGATGACGATGATAATGATGCATTTGATTATGAATATTAAAACCAAAGGCACTCGTCAGATAAGCTTACTCAGAAAATAGCTAAGTTGTTCTTGAGACACGTATTGTCATCGAAGCAAACAAACAATACGAAGGAAAGTCTCATCGTCAGCAAATTAATGGTGAGTGAGGGGCAACTTGCAAATTGGATAAAAATAGGTATACTCCTAAATTACAGTAAATTAACGGTATTGTAAATCATCTAATCATGTTTTCAATTGTCCCTATACCTTAAATAGTTTTTGCAAATGGATTAAATGTGGAACGAACACTTACAATAATTATAATTTGGCATTTATCATCAAAGCTTCACGTGTCTGACTGTGCTCTCAATCCTGTTGATACTGAATTAGCATAAGCCGATGGATACAATTAAAATTTGATTGAAACTATCAGTTCCTCGCACGTGGGAATGCATGTAAGTAGTTAGGTTATGTTATGCAATAGCATAAATAATATTGTATGTTGCAGTAGGTTTTTTATCTGCTGTATATGTATGTACATCGCAACCATTTGTTGCTATACTCAAAGCATGAGCTTAACTTTCGGTTCTTTCCGCATCTACCAAAAATGCATTCACTTGTAAAGTTGCAAACGTAAACGCTCTCAACGAAAAAACCAAACAGGCCATGGCTAGCGATCACATCAACAGTTATACAATCACAATTTTCTGTATGTTCTGTGGACTGTACTGCACACATTCCTTTTCTACCTTGTATATCCATTCTTATTCATATTTATCGCTAATGACGATGAGATTCCGCTATGCTTACAGATGACAACATGATCATGCTTTCGTTAAGTTGGAAAGCCACTTTGTGCTCATATGAGCAATTTTTATTGACAATTAATTTACCGTTCCTCTGCATGATTGGAAGGCAAAAGAAAAAATTAGCAACGGAAGCGTACTTTCAATATTTAGTCTTTAGGTGACTGTGGCCAATTTTATTACTCAATGTGCAATATTCTTTCAGTTATCGGCGAATTTGCCATCATGCGACCCCATGTCGTATTGATTTATGCAGATTTGAGTTTTAAAAAATTATTTAATTCTTTGCATGCCGATTCGCACGTTGGATTGTAACAGACAGTGAGAATTCTTTTAAAAGAGTTTGTTTACAAGCGGTGGCGGATTGAAGGCTAGGAAAAATGCTTAGGGTTGGATTGAATTCGTTGACGTCAGGAAAAGGCTGGTTTTACTGCCGGGGTTAATCACATCGTATTTCATTTGTTGTAGTATGAAACTATCAACAATGTTTATTGTAACATTGGACGAGATAATAACCTTGACGTTACTTCGCAAGACGGTGACATCTGCAAAAGATTCGAGGTGAAACAACGCCTGATACAATCAAAAATGCAATGTCGTACATTCCACCATCCTCCGACATGTCAAGTAAGGGATTCGAATCAATAACCTTCAACTAGGAAGAATATTATTAATACGTATGTAGTAGTTACTCATAAAAACAACGGTATGTCGTCAGTTTAGCAGCCTTTAATAGAAAAAGACATTGAACATAGAGAGCGGATGATTAGCAAGATAAACCATGAATTGTATCATTTCTTGTAGTCAAAAAAGTCACGTTGAAAAAAAGAAACAATGTCATCACCATAATAATTCACGCTTCGCTCGTGCAACGATAAAAAACTGAAGCATACCTAAATATTATTTAAATGAATTGGCGTACCTACTTACACATGTAGTCTGGGTCTCATCCTCATAATCAATATTGTGTAGTAAACCCCATAATGTCAACATGACTATAAAACAGAGTCACTTGCTTTATGCGCGCGTGAAGTTGTGATTCATTAGTAGTCATCACGCTGCACCACACATGGAGCATTGTAGTTACTAAACTTCTGTTTTGACTTTTGATGAGATGTCATATACAAATCTACATGAGTTTATTGCATTACAACATGACGTAGCTAATCAATTCCGATATTTTAGCATGGTGTGTGTTCAGTCTAATGTCATTCTCAACTCACACCCTGTGATAAGCAGAAGATGGTGTGTTTGTGTGTAAAAAAGAAGATAGTTTGTATGTTTTCACATTTGGATAAAGGAAACACATTGGAAATTTTGACTCATGACCTAAGATTGTATTTTAATTGCTGTTATAAAACCAGCCCAAGTCTGATATTGTTTGGGTCATGCCGGAATAGTTGGGTTATCTTTCACTTACACTCATTATCAGTTCCTCTGCTTTCGTAAGAGACAGTGATCATCCCCACCTCGCGTCACATTGCCGTGTGAGGAAGATATATGTAGATTTGGTTTTGGTGTGGCGTGAAAACAAAGTTTTTCTCCTGTTCTTCACTCATCCTCAGTTTCAAGTAAATGTAAAAACTCAATCAAAAATGTGTTAACATAAGTAAATGGTGTTTGTCTTTCCTCGGGACTACATCAATACTGGATCGTGAGGTTGTCATCTGTAAATTTTTTCGCAGTTACCAAAGTAAGACTTGTATTTATTTATCGCATTTAATTTATGACGATAAAGTTTTGATTTGTATGAAAAAATGGGATTAAGAATGAGGATCAAATGTGTCGCCACAAAGTAACCTTGAACTCGAGTTTGAATCCAAATATGAGTTAGTTTAGAAGGAAGAAATGAAAAAAAAAATGCAGAATATATAGGTGCATGAGAAAGCATCAATTGATTGCCAACAGCTCTGGATACTTGTATAATATGACGTATGAATGAGTTATGTATCCATCCATATTTCGTAAATGAGCAGCAAAGTTCATCACACGGAAAGAGAAACAAAAGTGATATACTTGCTTCTTCATCTGTACAACAAAGTTTCTTGCTATATTTCCTCTAGTTACTTGTTTATGATTCCATAAAAATTCAATAGCCTTATCAAATTTGAGAGTCTCTTCTTATGTTTGTAAACTGTAATAAACGGACGAGGAGTCAAAGCGTATGTAATGTTTTTCTTCCGACTTGAAATTGAAATACGGAAACGCTCAACAAAAATATACAGATCATGATGGAATTTCAAAGTATGCTAATCTGAATGTATCGGAAGTACAAATCGGAAGCTTATTTTAACATTTTATTTCCTAGCGTTGTCGGTTAAAAGGCTAAAGGCATCACGTTCCGGAAGGATACAAAAATTTCTCAGAACTGGATCAATGGAGCATCGATCTTCCATTTAGTGTATGCATTGCTACTTCCACAAATCGTTCACCATCATTCTGAAAGGAATTTGACACATTTTCGGTAAGCCAATAAACTCAAACTCCGACTTGCTTAGAATATTGAGCTTATGTGTGAAGGTTGAATGTACGACAATGTGATAATAATTCAAAGTGGTTCAATAACCATTAAAACTATTCCGGTAGTGCACGTAGGATATAGTTATATCTTAAACGTGTGCTAACATACGAGTTAATTGACGATTCCCAAACGCAGCTTTTCTGGCTATTTTTAAGTAGAACAGTTTTTATGAAAGGGTCAATAGATGCGGCACAAGGTTCTAGGAATGGGCATATAATTGAATGCACAAGAAGAGCTCATCAGCTTGCAAATCCTACTCATGAAAGTCAATCTTATTGCAACGGAGAAGCCTTACTTAAGCTTCTTGCTGGTGTGAATTTTAGTGTTGTTTATTTATTGACATCACGTTACCGAGATTTACGTTTAGATAGTAAACTTTGACCTTTTTAATTAGTTTCAAATATAAAAGAATCAAATTCTCAGTTTTGATATTGTTCTGTAATTTCACATAAGCTCAGGATAATTCTTAGGCTTGCTTTTCATTTCAAAAGTGAATAACTAATTGTCCATATTGCGAAAGTTTTGAAGTCTTAATTTGAGTGACACCAGCAGGTGTATCTCAGTTGCTGATCCGAGTCCGACAAAGTCAGTAGATTGCTTATCTAAACTACGGAGAATCTCTGCAAATAGCTTGCTTATGCAATACTAATTGATTCTAACGACGAAGTTTTCGTGACTTTTCGAACTTTACCACTCGGTTATCTATTCAGTCAAGTAGCTGGACGTTCTTTCATCTTGCAACTTCAGTTTCGGTATATGACGCAAATAGAACATTACAAATCAGAATTTAAGTTCCAATTCAACTGCTTTCAACGTTGCGACCTTCACTAGTTCCTGTATAGAACTCCATATACCGGTACGTTTTGCACTTAAATAAAAGGTTAAATATAAATATGTGACTGTTTATTATTTTTTTGGGGGAAAATACTGCTTGCTCACTATACTAGGAACCAAATTGACTGTGCCATTCTACAACAATAAGAAAGCTTTTGCGCATAATCCTCCAGTAAATATTCGTGAGTGTGTGTGTGTGCTATGCAAATTCAAATAAATTTATGAGGATTAATGCTAATGCAAGAGGTAAAATACATATTTTGTAATGCCAACTGTGTAGTCTTCCTTGTGACATGGCATTTACAATAAGTCTGGTCGGGTCTCTCACGTTAAGGACACGTTTCGTGATTTGTAATGACCACTGGCTATATAAAGTCAGTTCCAAAAATAGGCAACCTTTGCAATGCACACATGGGTTTTCTTTTCTCTGTTGGTGTTCCATAATCAGCAGGTCAGTACAATGTCATTGCATATCCATAAGTATATTATTGTCATTTGTGTCCGCATGCTTGTGTGCACATGACAAAGGAACGTGAAAGATCATCGCATCATTATCATTATATGTTACATATGTATTACAACTTACAACTGCACCACAAAAAACTCATGATGACATAATGAAGATAATGATGGAGTCTGGACGGCTCGGAGGAGTTTGTGTTGTCCGTTTACAATTCCTTATTATTCAGCTCATCTTCTGTAACGACGAGTATATGCATGTGATATACTGATTATACGAATGCGATGATGATTTTCGTGTAAATTCAACAATTTATTTGCTCTTTGTTGAAATTTCGCAAATATTAGACTTTGGTGTAGGTGAGCACTAACTAAGACATTTGAAGGACAGTTATCTGGTTAAAAAACGAGTTGTAAAATTTGTTTCTTTCTGTTTCTCCAAACATCTTATATCTTAAGCCTTGAGCTAACTTAAACCGATCGAAGAAACGGATTGAAAATACTTCAAATTTTCCTTGTTAATGATATTTGGTGATGACAACCGAGAGAGGTTTTGAAAAACAGCTTTAAGATGGAGGAGGCTCTTGTTTGCATACGGGTAGCGGGCAACCTTTCAAGAATTGATTCATGATACACACAGACGATGAAATGAATAAAATACATTTGGTGTGGAATGGGCAGTTAGGATAGTACCTAAATGAATCAATATGTATTACTGTTCTTAGCATTTAAGCCTGAACAAAGATATTTTTGTAGACTGCATGACACTACTCTCATCATAGTCATTATCGCCCATAGTAGAAAAACTGGCTGAGATGTTTTAAATAAGAACTTTTTTGTAAATTGGTTTGCATAGTTTTGCTGCATTGAACTTATACGTTTGTACGTACTTTGATCCGGAGACCACGAACTCTGAACCAAATATGTGTAATTATACGTTATTAACAAAAGTGGTGTATCATTACTCCAAGGCAGTTGACTCTTTTGCTTAGCTTTGCATTGCAAGCACGCCACCATAAAATGGTCACTGGTGAAGAGTAAAGACGCAAAATTTTCAGCTTGAGTGTCTCAAACTCTGAATTACTTTAGCTGTCTCCATTTTTATGATGTGTACCGAGACCTCCGTGTTTGTATTTTGAGGTGTTTACAATTTTTAACGAAACAAGTCATTCACATAATTACATGTGGATGGCTCTAATTTCGCTGATGACGATGAGACAAAGACCAAGACCAAAATAGATGTAACACACTTATATTGGCACGACCATGATATTCAACATTATTTTAAAGTCAGGTCCAGGTGCATTTTTTCGTTACATTACGTTTAAACGAAAGAGTAGGGTTGCATCACATCCCATTTTTGCAACATTCACGATCCATCGCAGCTGGATCATTATTGCAGAATTGAGAAAAGATAAACAACTCGTTGGGTGGGTGGCTTCTAAAGTAAACGACATGTCATATAGGTAGGTACTCTCTGGAGCTATAAATAAAAAAAACGAAGACAGGCTCTCAGCCGTAGTATCAATAAAATTCATCTTAAGTGATAAAAATAAACTGATGATATGCCATTTTTAATGTAATCCAACATATTGAGAACACGTTACTAGGCAAGAGGAGCAGATGAATGAAACAGACACTTGGAAGCCATTACTTATGGCCTTATGCTGTGTGGTCTATAAAAATTTATTGTATTATTCGCGACAGCTCACTCTCGATTTCATTTTGGTGGTGAACGTGAGCGCAGATGCAATATTAGAATCAGATTTTTTTGCTAAATGCGAACACACACTTCGAATCCAATTCGCCGTTTCAACATAAAATATTTTTTTATAAATTGCGTCTGCATTCAACAATTAAGCTGAATGTTTACGAACATCTGAAACGAAAATGCTACATTGAAACAAATGAGTCATCAGCACCAATCCAAAACCTATGTGCATGACTTCCATGTTCTGGGGTCAAGTAAAGTAGCATGACATTGTGTTTGCAGAACAACAACTGTGATTACTTTTTCCTTGCAACTTTGTATCATGTGAAAACCGTGTGGCATTCACTTTGACCTCATTATTTGCAACCAAATTTAATTAAGCAACTTTACTTTTTTGAATGAAACCTAAATTGTGGACGCAATGCCCAGCATACAATCAAAAATTTAGTTTCTACCTGAGGGCAATTCATCTGAGAAGGTTAATTATTGACGTCCGCAGTTTAACTGTCGTTATCAGTCGGACTTGGGTACAAGCGCATGCGTAATTGCCTCTCAAGCAGGAAAATTGCATTTCATAAAGTCTGTTACGACGACCCAAGTTCCAGTTGGGGAAAGAAATTCCTTAAAAGAAAATACGACCACCAAAAAACTGCAACTTTGTTCTTGTTCATTCAGCCCCCATGAATGAGGTCTGTATGTACCGTGTTGAGCTACGTGTGTGGTGCAAAGTACAAACAAAGATTGCACAAAATGATTTCCCTTCTTCACGAAAAAGATAAATGTTGTCATTCACCATGATTTTAATTTGTTTCTTCACTTCGCTCATTTATAACCACAAGATGGCTAGATTTATTTTGCCCTAGATTTTCACATCTGTGGTAAATGGGAATTATCATCATCATGAGCGATGAGCGTAGCGTCGTAAACAGGTTACATAATCTCAGCACATTTCGAAGACTTTATTCACAAGACGAACTTTAGCATGTTTTAAAGTCTGAGAGGATTTATGCTTGTTTTCAGTTTTCTGACAACACCCTCAAAATATTTATGTACATGGTGGTCAGGTCAGACGTTAACACTTGAATAAGACTTTGGTCAAACCAGATCTTTCAGTCAGATATTTAGGTGATATAAAACAAAGGCCGTACGTGACAACAGCGACAGACCTAATTCAATGCGGTCGTTACATTTCATAAGTGAATTTTATATGCGTTGGTACATGCTTTTAAAAATTAATTCAAACTCGTTGCTTGGTAGGCAGATGCAAAGTGTGAACAACCAAATGATTTGGAATGTTGACACATCCAGATTGACAACGTAATTCCTACGACTTTCCCAATTACTTTATACGACTGAAAACTGATTTCATGAATGAAAGAGCTCGTTCTCTACGTAAGAATTGACCCCTCCTAACCTCAACTTGTGTTGCATTCCTCGAGATATTAATGTGAGCGTAGCTAATAGCCACGCAGGGGTGCTTTCTACGATCAGTCTTAGGTCACACAATTACAACTCATGATTTGCATTCATTTTATAGCTCTATCAAATGCATTCGCATATGATCAGCTAATTGAGAAGACGATGCAATAAATCATGCGAACATTCCTTAGTCATTTCGTAGGAAGGACGCAATTTAATGCAAGGATACGCATGTAAGATGCAACGCAACTTTAGAAAGTAAAATATGAATTGTGTAATCCAACTTCAAACAGCAGCATTAGTGATTATTAGATGCTGCTAGCTGATGCGTGATTAACGAGTGAGAGGAAAATAACTAGGGTTCGGATATTTGCTAATCCCACTCAATCATACCAGGTAGCATAATAAAAGGAACATAACTTAAGATAGTTTGCCAGATTTATGGCGTGAATGATGACATTATGAAATAAGTAATTTCGGAGTCGAGCTTCACCCTATACCTATATATTAGCATATCAATTCAGGATATTTTTCTGGTCCTTTGTACATCTGGTTGACAGTTGTGTAACTCATCGTGCAAGTTGTTGTTTTTTTGGTAGGGGGCTGAAGCTCAAACTATTACAGGCGTTATCTAAATAAGGAAATAAAAATCAGCAGAGTTGCATGCAGGAATCACTCAACCTTTTTTGGATTTAAGTGGTTGCTTTGCGTTGCAATTTGTTGAGCAGAGATTGAATGCAAGGATAAAGATGCATGATCAACATAATATGAGCATCTACTGGCTACGGAGTAATCAAAGCACATGTACAATATGCAATTTCGTGCATTTTTGGTATTCTCAGTTGTAAATTTTGCTACAATTTTTCTCCAGAAAATGTTATTCAATCGTGATAACAAAATTGTCATGTGTGTTTACCTGCGTGGAATTCGAGGTCAGCCGATGACTGACTGCTGTTTTATTTTACTCTGCTTGCATAATTGGAGAAGTTGGAATAGTTTGCTGTCATTTATTCGTGGAGACCAGACAATATACTCATAACTCGTATTGTCCTCCACGCACCATCTGATCATTTCCCGGATTGGGTGTCGATGATGATAAATGGTCAATTGTGAATGCGTTGCCTTTCTATTTTTACAGACTGATAAAATGGGTTTGTTATTACTTTTTTGGAATGAAGAATCAATGCTGGATTAATTATGTAATAATAAGATTTTATGGGGAATCCAGAAGTTATTCATGATCATGCTGTAAAGTAAGATAGTGCTACCATTGCCATGCTGCATGATGACGCTGGATCTCATAATCTGGTCCACTGTAGGACAAGGTTATGGTTATGGCCGTTTGTGCACAAAGTTTGTGACAAAGTTAACATGAGGAAAGCAGTCTGAATAAAATCAACGAGAATGTTAGCATTTGTATTATTAACAAGTTGTAAAAAGACAGAGGCGGAAAAATATATCGTGACTGTAATTGTTGACCACTTTACATGATCTTGGCATTCCAACGCTGAAAGTTGCGTTTGATTTCTGAGCAAGCAAAACAAGTTCATTGTCATCCATTTGTGAAAAAATCCACACAAACATGCTCTCAAGTACATAGGTAGAGCCTTCACAAATTTTTTCCACGAGATAGTTGCAATCTATGGCATTTTCTTGGCATATTTGGAAACTGTATATAATTAGGGATAGGAAATTCGCAAGCCGTAGAAATAAAAATGACGAACACTGCAAATTTATTGAGATTTAAAGCAGATGCTTTTGTTATAGATACGTAGGTGCATAAGGAGAAGGCGTTGTGCACTTCTCATTACGCAAACTAATGTGACAGACAGTCGACGCGTGGAATACATGTCGTGGCTGTTGCTAATGATGATGGGATTCAAATCAATTTACATCTGTTGGTCGTTGTTCGTCAATGAAATGGAAATGAGCGGTGGTGATAATGATGAACTTATGTACATGATGCTGCTGTCAGCACATTCGGGCACCAAATCATAATACTGACATGCGCAAAGAGTAAAAGTCAATGAATTGCTGACTCCCTTCCCGCAATGGTGGACAATTCAATTGTGTTGCTACGAAGGTTATAAAAGTTTAAAGTATGATTTCTCCCTCATTCATTTTAAGCACATCTATTGTGTAAACTGATTAGAGCTAACGTAAAGCTATTGATTTGTTTGAGAAGGACTGTTTTCACTCTAAAAAAGCATACATTCCACGGGGTCGTATTTCATAAGTTCTGGATTTCAAATCGCATGGCTAAAAGGTTAAAATTGACCTTCAGTGTCATTGAGAAGTTTGCAATAACCACGTACTTCAGGCGGATGGTCATTCTCACCCATTTAAAAACATGCGATTTTAGTAAGCAAGGTATTGCTCTACGTTAGGCACATGTACACATGGGTTTTAGCGATCAAAGCCTCCATATATGTAACATATTTTGTACGCAGTGCAAAAATATTTGAAGCTAGTCTCAGAGTCTGCACAATAGAGCTGCTCTCTAGAACAACGCAATAAGGCAAATGTTTTAGCAAACTTGGTTCTATAACGCCCTCCGCTTTATTTTTGTGTAACAGATACTTTTATTTATGGATACGGAATCCGTATTAAATTAAATTCTACGAACCACTTTGAACTGGACATGTCAGTATTATAACGGTAGGTGGATTTTTAATTCACAAAGCTGTTCAGTAAGCTGTCGAGTCTCCGTTCTACCAAACTACAGACATGCAGCCTGCTGCTTATTCTTTCATTTTCAAGTTTTCAAGCACCTTGCATCAATGTAGAATTTTAGATAATATAGCATATCACCGACCTACGCAATCCAAAGGATGCATTTTGCATACGTGTTTAACTTAAGTACGTAAATATCAATATAAAAACGTCTCATCTAGAACATTTCCATCTTGAGTGGATCATGTTGAGCACTTATGTATTACGTTGATTAGCTTCATATAGAACTGTTAACTGTCCAATTTGCGTGCAATCAGTAACTAAAACATGATTTTTGACGCAGGGTAACATGAGCATTATCATCTCAATTTTCCAACAAACAAGTGTGTATGTAAATATGCATGAACAAAAACACTGGTAATTTGTATGTAGCTACACAACATAACACCTAACTGGACAGCGTTCTCCTGTGTAACATTTCCCACTTGCAACTCACATGTCAATACATTCCATTCAACATTTTTAGATTATTGGTTATTTTATCGTGTCCACTTGCATGGAGCTTGGTTGAAAAGCTCTATTACCAGTCACATGAAACAAGATAGAGAGAGAGGCTCAAGTTGTAAAAGTGTGCGAGATGAGATGATGTTTGTTACATTACGGAATGCTATTGAAACTCAACTAAATCTTGTGCTGAAGATGTACTAAGTATGCATAATATGTAATCAGTGGAGATTGGTGACCTGTCTGAAGCAGAACTGAACTGCTTTGGTTTGGAACTCAATGCGACATGCTTGGCAATTTGAAGAGAGCTGTAGTCCACTTCACATGTAAAATAATTGCATTTTCGCTTTCCTCTTCCAGATGGTCTGGACTCGGCGGAGTGAACACAACAAGAGCAGCCGTCTAGTAATCATTTCCCAACCAAAGGTTCACCCGTACCTGATCGGATTCTGACTGCCCATGAGTCAGAGTTCGGAACAGGAATGGAAACGTACACAATTTTCGAAAATGTTGTTGACATCCCAATCCTTGGATTACTCATCACACTCGGAGTTATTTTTTCCATTGGATTAATCATCAATATCCCAGCCATTGTTATTTACTGTCGTTCAAGACAAATCCGCAGCTTTACTGACAAGTATGAGAAAAACAAGTTGATTGGAAATACATACGTATCCAATAAAACTGCATTCATTAAAAATTTCGCTGGCTGACAAAGGATTTGCATTTTTGTTTTCCAGATTCATCCTGTTTGTCGTGATATCAGATATAGTTTCCTTGTGTGTTCTCATTCCCACCTCGTTTCTGTTTCTTCTGGAATCCTATGATAATTCCAAAGTAGCTATTGTCAAGAAACCAGAAGAGGAGCCATTGACACTTGAGGAACACCCTTTCTTCTTGGAAAGTGACATTTTAAATAGTAAAGTTGGAGATGAGGTCGAAGCTGAAGCTATCAATAGTTCCAGCGTCTGCATCCAGCAATGGATCTACATTGTGCACAAGTTTATGCTGCTTATGACAGCAAACTTGTCTGTGCTAGCAGCTTTAAAAATAGCAGTGGAGCGCTACCTGGCAGTCGTTACGCCGCTTCATTACCACAAAGTCTTAAAGTCAACCGTTGTGATCGTTGTCTCTCTATTTTCATTCTTTATAGCAACAGGTAAAGCTTTACACTAACAACTTTCCATTCAGTTTGAAATGAACTGTCTCAACATGTGTGTAATGAATGTGTGTTTTTGTTATAGCGTCGGCAGTTTTCATGACATGGGGTGCAGAGCCTGACAGCTTATATGAGAGCTTACGGATTTGCGAATCTGCTTCAAAGTTCCTTGGAGGGTCATGGTCATCACGTGACACATTGGCAGCCCAGTCGATGTCCAAGTTTTCTAGTGTGGAGTTGAAAGAGAGCGATTCAGTTTTAAGCTCATTGCCCCAACACGATCTTTCCAATGAATCTCTAAGTGGCAACTTGTCTAGTACGTGGTACTTATGGCCAGTATTAACGCTTGCTCACGCAACAGTATTCTTCATAGTACCACTCTTTGTCATGATGTTTATGTATGTACGGATTTGGAATGAAGCTAGCAAACAAAAAGCTAGACAAGCTCATCATAGCAAGAACCCGTATGTTTTTCCAGCGGATATCCAGAAACCTGGTAAGATATAGTTTCCTTATTTTGTTAACTGATAATGCAGATGTAAATGGTTAAAAGAGTGCCAAAAACAATAATTTTTGATGGTTTGCTTACACAGAACGACTGAATGTGGACGGTCTCCAGGTCATTTTTCGCAGATTTAAGCTTATGCAGCGCTTGAGGAGGAGAGCTCGCATGGATCGTGCAGCACGTGTGGCGTTTCTGACCATTGGCCTAATAATCGTGTGCTTTGGTCCCCTGTACTATGTACAAATTGCCTCAGCAATTTATTCTCTCACTGTAAGTTTATCAAAGGTCTCTTTGTACTCAATTTATGTTTACTCAATGTGCAGTGAAAGCATTGCGAATTGACTTCCTGATGGCTGTATCCTTTGAAATTTATTAGAGGAAAATTTTCTCCCGCTTACACAACCTTCCTTGTCAATCAATTCTGAATCCCTTTCGAATATGCAGTTTCGACAAAAATTACTTCCTGGAACCGAAATTCTGTATTTATACTATTTATGTAGCTAATAATTTTGAAAAATGCATTCACTTAAGTGGGCACTGTCTACGTGCGTATTTACTTGCAACGATATGTGGATGTAAGTCTTAACTTATAGGGTAGAAAGAGGGAATACCTAAGAGTGGGTTCATCGCTCTCATTCCCAATGAGTAAATATTTACGTAGGATAATCTACTCCGTGGTTAACTCTTCAATTCATCAATCACTTTCCCTATAAATGTCAGCCACTGGAAGTTGCATTAGTTAGTAGATAGAAAATCGGCCCATTATCCACTCATAATTTAGTCAATATTTGTGGGATCGTTGTTAATAAAATGTTATTTTTCTCTTGCAGATGACTGAAGCTGTGCAAAGTGCCCCAAAGTCATTTTCCAAGCTGCTACTTTTTCTTCCAACGATACTAGCCTGCTGCCACCCGCTCCTTTCCCCAGTGGTGTATGTGTATCGTTACAAGAAAGTGCGAAGTGAGCTGACTCTTCTTCTCAAGAAACTGATCTCCAGCATGAAATGCTGCAACAATGGTTCGACTGACTGCCAAGATATTGTTCACCAGTTCAACAACTTAGCACAAAAACTCCCCGCTTCTCCGAGTGTTGATGTTGTAATTAATATGTTAGAATCTCAAGCTATGTCAACTACTAATAGTGATACAACCCTCTCAGTAGACTCTATGAATACTAATGCTGATACTTTAGCTTCCGATAGTTCTGGCTTGACTGACAATGCTTATCCGATATCAAGTATTTTTTGCGATGATAGGCGGACATTGTCTGCAGAATGTTGTGAGACTGATTTGGAGAGCCAGGACTATCATGATCAGCACGTAATCTCAGAAGAGGCAAGTGGTGGTCTCTTTCATTTGATATCTTGTTGGGTAGGTTCCTATTCTCGCCGATGGAATCGGCACCGTGAGTCAGTCACAAGTACCGCCTCATTTGTTACCCTTTTGTCAAGTAGAAATAGGTCAATCCCGTCCGTGGACATTTAAATGTTAATGTAACTAAAAGTATAGCACACTATTACCATTTTTACAAAAGATCCTAAATATTGTTAATAGTTGGTTACCTATCTCTCTTACTGAAGTTACAGTTAAACTAAATGTAATTTCTGAAATGTTATGTTGTTATATTTAAATGATAAATAAAGTCGTTACACGTTTCCAATAAACATACTTAAACGTACTTCCATTTTTATTTCAATCAAAGTCCCGGAATATACATTTAGCATAAATGTTTAACTTATAATATCAAAGGCTTTAAAGGGTTTTCAATATATCCCCACTTCAACATAGTAATGGAAAATAGTGAGCACCTTCTGTACTGTTTTATAAACTTACTAGTAACGATATGATGAATTTCCATAAGCTTTCAAGTTCATCAAGGAGGTCACAACCGTTTTACATTACCAAAGTTAATTAGTAGTCTATACAAATGATCTTTTCAAATACTGATAAATTTACACAGAATGTAGATCGGTATTCTACCCCACCCAAACTTAAAAATCATTGAGAATGCCTACGTTATAGTATTTTTTATTATATATACAAGTTATCAGTTCCAATTCAGAATCTTTGGTGTTCACAAGTTAGTCAATCCAATCCCTACAGATCACTCAGATGATATGATAATATACGTATTTTATTGGTACAGCGTTTTTAAATTTTTTCATGGAATGAATTATAAGTTTTGATTAAAATGTGTTTAATCTTGTTAGAAGCTCACTAGTTACTTAATTCTAGAAAAGGTATTAGTATCATTCTTAAAGTATGCATGGAATTAATGGCATGTTTTTGTTATCATGGAATGTTATTATTTATTATTTTTACGCCTGAAATTAACGGAAGAAAATCCTAACTGTTTAATGAGCTGAGAACAAATATACAAAAAAACAAGGTTAGTCATAAAAACACGTATACAAACAAGTATTTAATTGAAAAAAAAATCATTATTAAAGCAAAATACGAAATGGAAATACGAAGTAACCAGCAACCGAACTATGAGAGTTGATTGTTAGTGTTTTTGGTCCGGGCTCCGAGGCTAACATTCGATTTTTCAGTTGAATATTCTTTACACAAATACTTTGTACTTTTAGCAGCAAAGGAAACACAAAAGACCACTTTCATTCGCAAAAATCCGCATCAGTTAAACTTTGACGGAGGTAGTCCGCATACATCACTTTCTGCAAACATTAACAATTAAAATAATTTGGTTTAAGGCTTTCTCAGAATTGTTAATAATTCAATAGTTTCAAAATAAATTGTACCTTTCGTTCAGCTGCATTGTCAACGAACTCCAAGCCACGTTTCATGATTTTTAACTCTCGTTTGGGCAACACATACTCATGAGCGCAGAAGAGGCGAGAAATGATCAATAAGATTCCACTGACTACAACTATTGCTGTGACGATTTGAAGGTGGTAGCCCTCAGGAATCATTAACCACAGTCCAGCCAACGGTTTCTATAAAAGCACAACAATAGCGAAATATTTTACTTAAATTGGCTTAACAGCTAATATTTAAATATCCTAAAATATACAACTAAATTACCATGATAGTGTAGATGATATCAGCGCCAGGGCCGATGTGGATTCGCATTGCTTCACGCGTGGCATTAGCCACAATCAAGCTGAGAAGAAGCAAGATAGGCAAGATTATTCCAAGGCCACTGTAACACCAACCTGGAAATTAAATCGAAACATAATCATCAAAATCTTGATGGTCTGGAGTACATCTCACGGCATTTCTATACACAACATTGATCATCATACTTTGTACGCGTCTAGAAAAATTCCTGCTCCGAGCCTCATTATCAGCGTTCAGCCTGGCTTCCAGCTTTTGTTTGAAGAGCAAGGCATCCTTATCCAGATTATTCAGTGAGTTTTGAATAGTTTGTTCAATGGTCTTTTCAACAATTGAGCACACTTCCTCAATCTGATTAGCACATTTAGTTGCCTATGAAAACAATCAATATTAGCAGTAAAATAACATGTTAGAGGCATTAAAAAACGAGACGAGATGAACGAAAGAACAGTGAATCATACAATTCCACATTCCCTTCAACACTACTCGCTGTGTATATCGGCAAAGCCTTGAGTCTCATATCGCCCCATCGCAACTCACACTACACTGTGTAACATTATATGTAGGCTTCCTATTTAAAGCACCTTTCTTCGTATATACGTGGTTAGAAGTGTGATGTAAACTAATTTCCCCAATAAATAGGAAACTCTTTAAAAACAAATCAAAGCTATCCATACCTTGCTTGTGCCATCAGGTAAGTAGATAGTTGGCATGTCAAATCCAGTCCTATTCAACCCAGGGCGCTTGCAAAGTTCCTGGACGATTTGCATCAGCACCCTTGAATTGAAATGTATTTATTGTTATTAAAAAGCAAATAACTGTCAACGTCTACAAGAGTAACGCATCAAAAACGGCAACAAGCAATGCATGCGCCCAATCAACTTACCGCTGCCGATCAGTTTCGGATCCAGCTTCATCAGCCTTGGCCAAAAACAGACGCATTTTGTCACTTTGGTTAGCCCACATCTTCTCCACGACATTAAGCGTTCTTTTGCATAGGGCCTGTCCCATAGGATCAAAAAAGACGAAGACAAGGTCGGCAATATCTCCTGTGGTGTGCAGACAAATTTTCAAGTGCAGTGAATCATCATCATTATCATAACTATATGCATGTGTGTTGTAACACTAAATTTGTATGATAAAAGAAACTTCCGTTTTCTGACTCATATCATCCCATTTCATCTGGCTAGTTACAGATTACAGACCTATACTAAAACAGATAGTGTCATTGTTCTAAAACGCTACACTATGCCTACAACATAACTTATATTCTTGTATAGCATTTTATTGCACACTCGCATATCAATACAGATTGTTTGGTTCTGCAACACTCCTTCGGCATCGCTCATATCACCCATTAGAGAAAGTAACCAGCTCAAGGATTTACACGTAAGCACGCTTAGCGTATATTTTTTGAGAGGGGCGAAAATATACAAACAAAATGACTCACCTAGCCAAAGAAGAGTTTCATTCACGTCATAAGGATAGTGCATATCTCCATCCACAAGTCCTGGCGTGTCGATAAACGTAACCAAATTGAACTTTCTAGCTCGAGAAGTGCTTATCTCCGTCGTAAGGTAGTCGATGCAACCTGTGTGGATTAAAACAGGATGAAAATGTCCTTCACCAACTTCATTGTAGAGTAATTAAGTAGCTGCTGACGCAAATGTGTAACTGCATAATTTTAGCGAGCATAATATGAGTCATACAAAAGATATTTGCAAAGATACTATTCATATTAATGGCGAAAAGGTATGCTATATCGTTACTAATAACTGACTGATGCTCAAAAGTAAAAAGTAAAGGTGTACTAATCATTCAGATGACACAAGCGGAAGCAATGAACTGTAGACAAAATACGTCGGCTAAGCAAACAACCCCCATTAAAATCTTTAACATGCTGTAACATTTAATATGAATGTATTCATATTGAATTAATTTGTGGGAAATTCCTAAAATTAACTTGATCAAGCTCTTTAATTCAACGTGGCATTTATATGGACTAAAAACTGGATGCCTAATTTCCTTTTTGGGGTATCGCAATCTAGTCCCTCACCGCACATTCTCAATTCATTGTAACCCAGTGGGAATAAACCTTGATAATTTACACTAAATTCATTTATTTTCAATGACACATCACTTACTTGAGGAAAATATGATGTTTTTTGTATTGAAACATAAAAGGAAAAATAAAAGGAAGGCAGTGGTTGGTGGTTGAAATTACTGGAACAACAAAAAAAAACCCAGCCATCAAGAATAAGCCGTGGTTTCCTACAAGGGTTCTCAATAAATGCGAACTAAACTGTTGCTTTCGGACGGTTCACTTGTACTTCTAATGCGAAAAGAGGTAACATTGGCCGTTCTCCTCTGTGGCGTGATAATCTGGATTTTTAATTAATCTTGAAAACCATAAACCTGGATTGCGATACTGGGTTTTCTCATGAAGACAATTGAATTATATGTTGTTGGGAGCCAATTCCATATTATTGCTACCCGATCAATCGCAAGCATTAATTACATGGTTAAAAACCATGGTCAATCTGAGATTCAACTTTCCAAGTTACAGTGAATGACATCAAGTTCATGTTAGATAATAATAGCGTGTAACCACATAATGCATTGCCACCTAATAATATGCTTTATATGGCATATTCATGCGGATTAAGTATTATTACCAAAGTAAAGCCAACCAATGTATGTTAATGATTAATGAATAATAAATATGTACATATGTCACCCTAAAACAAATCACATCGTTTTAACTCTAAAATTAATATTGGTGGACAGTATCTGTATTGTGTGCAAAGACGACCCAAAATGTGACAAAAGAATGCTAGCATATTTTGGGTACGAATGTGTGTGAGCACAGCAAACGCTTTTTGACTTCACAAACTCCACATTTTTCTGCTTGCAAGACCTCTTTATCAACAGATGCCAGATGTTTTTGAGGTTTGGTTTTATCGAATGGATACTTATTAAAAATGAACGAGCACATCACCACATCCCTAAAGGAAGTATAGGCAGGACCCTTATAAAATCGTCCGTAAGAGTGGAACAGCTCATCAGTGTGTCTCACAACTTTTCTTGAAGCACATCAATCTTTAAGCTCCATACATAGTTTTGGTGCTATCAGTAACTCTTAATTTTACACATAAACTCACTTGCAACTCAGTCACACTTTTACTAGAAGTGGAGTACCTAACACACACCAGCCGTAAGCTCACAGTACTGTCAAACACTTTGAGAAGAAAGTATCATATCAGAAGCAAGCTGACAGCAAAGATACAAGCATTCTTTCATCAGCAACCAGACATCATGGAAAAGAGTATGCAGAAAATTGCATCGAGCTACACACTTCCATACCAGCCTCCAACCCGTGAGCACAACTTAACAGGCAAGATATTTGTTGCTCATCGGACTTTTCATCCAGGGCAAGAAAGTCGAAAATTTATAGAAACCTCACAGTGCAGTTCTTTATAGGGCACTTTGCATTTGTATAAGATGGTAAGCTGCCAAATAAAGGGCTATACTTGTGAGGGTTAAAACATCGTATTCGACAAAGAAGCGATAGCACTCGATCTTAAGCAACGCTGAAGCAAGAAAACTTTGGGATTCATACCTGGAAAATTTTGAAGAGGCCTTAAGTGTGGATACAACTCCAAAGTTGCCTTCCCCTGTTAACCGTAAGAAAATTTGAAGTAATCTTATTATTCTACTCCTTAATAACTTGCATATTACTTTTGAAACTTTTACTGTAACAGGATTATAATGTCCTAAAACTCACCTTAAGGGTGTCACGCTTTTTTCCACTCACAACAAAGAAATACCCTTGAGTTTCAATAGCCACGCCAGTCTTCAAAATTGTTTCCTCAATGTACCTAATCAATCATTGATTAATATGTAGGTAGATACGTAGTACTCGTTTTGAACTTCCAAGCTCATAATGCATAATGGCACCATGCACGTTTTGGCGTTTTTATCAGAATCATAAATATTTCTGTTTCAAGTTGACTTACCAATTGATGAAACTAGACTTGCCCGCAGAATGATTTCCAAGTAACAAAACTGTGATTTTCTTACGAGGCACACGAACGTCCGCGTCGACCAACTTAGCAAGTTCACATAATCCTGTAAAGATAAGCATTGCATAAAATATCCAGAAACAATTTATTTTCCTAAACTTAGAATTAATTTTTATTCTATAATATCGCATCTGTAGTTACATTATCCTATTGATCTTCCTTCACCGAAAAATTTTAGAAAATGCGTAACTTTGTGAGTATATTCATATTTTTGTCAGGGCGACTAAAATAAGGGTTCACCTAATAGCTAAATGAACAAAGCAAAGAGTATGCATTGAAGACCATTGGGCTATAAGAAGTATGACAACGCGACATTTGAATGTGAGTCATTCTTTTGTTCAGTCGGGTTGCATTATTAACTGGGTGTAGTAAACCACATATTTCTGTGCGACAGGATAACAAAGAATGTAGTTCAACTCCAACTAAGAGAAAACGACATGTAAATCAGGTGAATTTGTGAGCTGCACAAGCCCACAACAAGAAATACATAACTTAACTTTTTGAAATATGACTTGACATGGCAAATTCAATCGAATAAACCTATTAATGAGATGATATCGTGCATACTTGTGTGAGCATAATACAGAAGATCAAACCTTTAGCATCATATTAATGATAGTAGCTACAAGCTTTAGGTAAATGACCGAGTAACTGTTTCTAAAATACCAGAAATCATACTATGCAGAAACGTATTTATGCAGACAATTTCTGCATAAATTCTTGCAAGTTTCCAGTGCCGAAACCTGAGCGATTTTCCTCAATGCAGCAAGACATGGCATTAGAACAAACGTTTTGCTGTCGTTTTATCAGAGACCAAAGCAGTTGCCAGACAGCATTGATTTTCAAGCACAAACATCCATTCCTGAATTCTATGCTATTCTTCAAAAATACGTTGTACACATACACATGTGTATGTGATTTAGTAGCATACTACACTTGTTTGTCGTTGCAAAGTTACACAGAGAGTGAAAGATAGCTAGCATGAGGCTGCCGGACACAACCCTGAATAGAACTGAACGATTTGAGTGCAGTAATAATGTATTGACTGAAGGTATACTTGTTTGATCAGGATATTGCAGCAATTAAAAATAGCCAGTAAAAGATAAAAGATGTAAAATTTAACAACAACAGATGTAATATGAATTCATGTCTATTCGGCAGTCATCGTAACAGATTTGATATATATAAGATTACTAATAGATCACATAAATGTGACCACAGTTTAGATATACTGAAAACGCATGGAAAGCTTCCCGAGACTTATTTACATTCCAATTTACGAACTTGTTGACGTCACAGATACTTGTATAACTGCTCATGATTTATTATAATAATAAA
Organism: Orchesella bifasciata; assembly: GCA_034697805.1. NCBI lineage: Eukaryota > Metazoa > Arthropoda > Collembola > Entomobryomorpha > Orchesellidae > Orchesella > Orchesella bifasciata. The sequence continues at coordinate 25,232 of JAQGAP010000555.1, forward strand.
TACTGTTTATGTAATGCATGTATATTTTACATGTTCAATGATTCAAAACTGTCAAACTTAACAGAAGAGCTGCTGCTTGTAAAAACTTTGTTGGTTGTCAAAAATAGACGGTAAAATGGTATGCAAAACCGTTATTGTTCGAGAATGTTCGCCTTGTTTGTAGTGTGGACAAGTCATGGTGCTTAACATATGTCTAAATGCTTGAAGATCAGGGTTAAGATGTGGTTCTGAAAATAGTGCTCTTGTAACTATATAAAGGAACTTTAGCTATACACAAATCTGATTTTACTATCATTAGCCAATATCATTTGTCAGATTCGACTGATAATTTGACTGAAATGAATTTAACAAAGGCTGTGTGCATTAAACACACGGTGAGTTTTCAGCAACCAAAAAATAGATATTGCATCAAAAATCATTCACGTCTCAGTAAATACATATCTTTGGACATACTAATCACCTTAATTCCTACTGCGGCAATAAGAAGTTCCCATCTGTCAGTAAATATTATTAACTGTACAATTCACTGAATGAATGTGTATTTGTGAAACTGATTTGGTTCAAACAGAATGTGTACAGTTGATTTTATACTCAGATTTGTCGGAAAATATTTGAGTTATGCTGGTAGAATGGCATGATAAGTGTTAAACAAATCAGTTAGTTAACAAAATGCCAATGCATTTAGTATTTATGTCAATTTTGCTTTTAGTTACGTTTAATAACAGTTTCGAAACAGGTGTGAACATTTTGGACTTAAATCCATCAAATTTTTAATGATATGCAACCGCAATAGCCAAAGAATTATTTTTTACGAGATGATAGTAACTCCCACACTGTAAATTAAATCGTGTTTCAGTTACAATGACGGCAGAATACATAATAATTATATACCATATTAAGTCGGAGTTTAATCTGCGGATTCGATATTTGTTCTGACTGCAAACTGCATTTCTTATGTAATCTGTAGTTATATTTTCCTTTTTTGAACTCACAGTGAGAACAGAGAACAATTTTGTTCATTCTAAACCGTCTTGACTTTTTCCAAAGATTTTAAAATAATGATTTATGTTATTGCAGGAAGCAGAGTTTATTAAGGAGACTGATGAAAATAAATGCAAAGCTATGGATAAAAGCCGTTCTCCTTCTACTCAGAATCGAAACTTCTGCACACTGCTTTGTATGAACATGCATACGGTGTTTTTCTGTAGCTCTAAGCAGAGGTTTGTTGAACGTCATTGTGTATATATGTATCAGCATCCAAAGTGCATCCGTTTCATTTTATTTCAATTGCTATCACTTAATTCTTGGATGCCGTTAATTGTGACAATGACAATGACAGAACCCAACCCAGTTTCCAACATTGCATTGTTATGTCCGGCAATGGGAAATCAGTGACAAAATTAAAACCATGGGTTCTCCTTCATTCTTAAAAGATTCAAAGTTTCAAAATGTTCGATTTTGGATTTGCTACCTGTGTGGCTTTTGGTAGTAACGTGATTGGATTTATAGTACCTATTTTTTTGCGCTACTAGTACATACCAGAAAAAGATAGCTTAAAAATTCCTTAAATGTCCTTATAAACTACTAAATCATCAACTTGTCAATACCATATAAATTAAACATTTTCTTCTTTGCAGGGTCTAAATATGTTACTTGTGGTTCTATTCCATTTTCTAAGTTGATTACTTGTTACAAAAGTGAAATTAAAAAACTTTTCCTACATGCAAACATGAAATACTTTTGACACCAAGTACAAAAGGTTAGACAAGTTCGAATAAGACGACAAAATTCAACTGGAAATTTTGAAGTAAGAATCACTGATTGTTTCATTGCTGGTTAGTGGTTAGTAACTAGACCTAGAATTATTGAAAAATATTGACACTGGTATTTAAACAACCACACTCACCGACATCTTTCTCCATGTAGATATTAAACACCTCGTTTAAAATCTTCTCGTTCAAGCTGAGCACATGTTGGTCAATTGTGTTAGTAGGAGCTCGAACATGTTGCGTCGTCCCCCGGTGCCTTAAGTTTGAGTCTGACATTTTGGGGCACTTGTCTTTTCACTTTCAAGGTTTCTAAGGAAAAAAAAACAAAAATAAATGATAAAATTACTGGTATGACAGTCAACAGTAACACTGGAAAGCATGAAATAAGTAAGCAAACTGAAAGGATTATTTAACAGAATTTAACTCATGGAGACAACTAGTAATTTAAATGCTAGATATTAATGGTTCGATCAGTCTGATACAAACAATAAATTGCATATGCCTTACCTTAAAAATATCAAATCGAGAACAACTTCCAGCCAACTGAAATTATATTGGTCAAAACTGACAACAGCAACAAACACTTTCAACTTTAGATTAAACTATTTGAATCCTTATATCATTCGTGTTTTAATAGCTGACAGCTAGCAAAAGCCTCTAATTTATATCTGAGTATTTTGAATAAAAACGAAAAATCAACAAACAACCCTGACAACTAAAACTAGCAATATGAAAAACGACAATTTATTTCCGTTATTCAGCCTGAATCCTCGTAATGACGTAACCAGGAAGATTTTAAAAGTTAACGAATGACTTTACAAAATCCCGTGCACATTACATTCGCTCGCAAGTACAGATGACAAAAAATATCAATAGAGGAGCACCGTGTTAGTTGCTGCCAACTGAAGTTCTGCTCTATGGACTTGTTTCAAATGCATGCATGGAAATGGGAGAATTCCAAGCACGAACAAGTCCAGACCAGACGAGGAGATCCCAACAAAAAATACCTTATTTCTACACAGACACGCTAAAAGCGACAGAGCGGAATAGAGTCTTTCAGATCTTGAAGAGAGCCATACGTTAATCCTCTCTCATCCTATATTTTTTGCTTGCCCTTGCACATATACTTGCTTATAGCAGCAACGGTCAAACGAGTGGAACAAAGCAATACTCAATCATCTCATGCCATAACGCTCCATAAGTAGTGCAATACATCAGATTAAGATTCATTCAACCCCGGATTTCCAACCCTCCATACTAAATGTTCCACAACTAGTCAATTGAATATGAAATTTTGGTGATGATGATCATGATACGATATGCTAATGCTAAGTATGATAGAGCCAGATGTATATGAATGTAACCAAACTACTCGCCAGACCAGACCATACATGACGAGAGTCCATGAGAAGACGGATGCAGACTATGGAACAGAGTGCAGAATGCATTAATGATGATATTTCTTATGGAATCGAATGGGAAAATGCTTCAATGCAACATGACGTCTTAATTAAGATGTTGAAAAAGTAGCTACGTTATGCATGTGTGAGTGTTGCTGTGCGTAAAATAAATTCCAATTTAACATTGAAAAGTCGTTGAGTACACGTGCACCTCTGCCTGCAAAATCCGCATCTTAAATTTATGAAATATTCTTACAGTTATATGCAGATTAATTGTCGGCAACCAATAGACATGTAGTGTATTTCTTAATCGTAATTTAATGTTTATTCAAGATTAGACTCATGAAATATTAACCATTGACATTGCTGATTATCAGTACAACTATTAATAATAATTATAACTAATCTGAAATCATGTAAATCAACTCCTACAGTATATAAGTACACGTAAACAGAGTTAAAAACCACTGAGATTTTCGATAAGAAAATATTACGTAAACGTTTTACAAATATTAGTAGTACAAGTAAGCTTAAATCCAGGTCTTATAGAACTACAAGGTAATGTCACTACTATGAATGTTTACGTACTTTGAACTATTACACTAAATTCCTTATACTTTCCCCCACCGGTAAACAAAATCAGGACATAAACTTGGTAAATTATAACGTATAACACCAATATTGACTATTATGGATAACATGATAAATAAATATCTTGATAACTTTAACCACTAAAAGTAACCGCCTCAAAGAAATATCTTAATAGTACTAGGATGAGCATGGTTGCCAACAAATTACGAATTTCTCTGCAAAAAAATAAGAAAATCATTTATATGACATGTATGGGTATTAAGCATAACACATACTTTTAAAATAACATATTCACCAAATTAAACTTACGTTCCATCGAAGTAAGTCCCGTAAATTATTCTATTTTCTACTTGCTCGCCTCTGTGCACACCATGGGAAAGAAGCTGCAGCTGCTCTTGTCCTATCAGACGAATGAGTGAAATCCGGAAAATATTTTGTAAAAGCAATTTCCGAATTTAGTTATCGTTAGTAAATTTTAGAATATTAATGATACCTTAGTAAGAATTAAAAGATGATGCAGTGCTCTTACTGCCGCGATTGCGTCTGTTGCTGCTACGTACTGCTCGTGTGATACTGGATGGGATTCCCATAGATGTATTAGTAGCATCAACATTCGAATCAGTCGGTTTGGCATTTCCAGCCGTTCCAGCTTGGTCTGCAACAAGAAGGGCTGCAGTTTCTGCATGGAGCGGAGCATTCAATTGTACAGGAGCGGTTTGAGGCGCAGGAGACACCAATTCATTTCCCGAAAATCCAAGTTGAGCTTGGCCGTTGGTTTGGGCGAGATTTTCACCCGTCACAGTGCCATTGCCAGTGGTTGTGGTGGCGAGCCCTCTAAGAGTACAAATATATTATGTAAGTTATAAGCTTATTAGTCCGTGGTTTTTAAGATGAGAAGAGTAAAAAGTAGCAAATTAAAGCTGTCAAACTTACTGTTGCTCATGAAGCCAACGCATATCTTCAAAAGAATGATCATATGAATGGTCCAAATTCACACCGTTGGGATACAAGTTATTATCTTGTCCATAAATGTTGATATTGGAGCCAGGTGCGGGATAAATACGGATGTCCACATTGTTGTTGCGTCCATGAAAGTAGAAATTCATTGGGGTTCCACTTCCAGTGGTCCAGTTGGGTTGAGAACCGCCTTGTGGGTTACCACCTCCATACCCAAGCATTGCGCCACTGCTGATGCTAGGGCTGGGACTGGAAAAAATGTTGAAATTGTGTGGGCGCTGAGACATTTTGAGGCACAGAAACTAGCTGCAAATCTTTAATGACACACTTCCTATTGCTGGCTGGACACGAGTTTAGGTTAGTCGTAATTAATGAGTTTAGGTTTATGTAAGATTCAGGCTGGAGTCAACTTCTGAAAAAGCTTCTGAAAAAAAAACTCTCATTGGAATCAAATAAATCGGATGATCCAAGAAATCGTATGAAATCTTTGAGGACGATGGTTCTTTACTTCTTGCGAAGGCTCAAGATGCGAAGAAAACGATTTATTGCTTTCATGTAAGTGCATGAAAGTATTAAATGCTATGTTGCATTTTCAGTGATCAAATGCTAGTTTTAGAAGGACCGGATGTCAACAAAATATAAACGTCCTTTTTTGTGTTCTTTTTCGTATCCATTTGGCGATTTCTTAAGATTTCTTTGTTATGGAAACAGCTTATCAGTAAAAAGTATTATTTTGAAGCAAAGCGATAAAGCGGGGTCGTTTGGCGCACAGTAGGCCTTTCCTTATCTAATATACAATGAGGTATCCCTTCTTTTCTTTCCCTGTACCCATTATAGTTCTTATCTATATAAATATCTTCGATTTTTTTGGGTTAGTGGGTACGTATTTATTGCTATGAATGATCAAAACAGGATGCTTGGAATATTTCCTTTCGGTCTCGTCTTACTTACCCCTAAAATAATTATGTTGAATTTTTATGATAAATCTCATTTGCATTCAAATGCCAAACTCAACCGTATGACTTACTGTCTTAAATGTAATGCCTATACTGTCCTTATATACAACCGTTTCAATAAAACTGCACCAGAAAGGATTGTAGGCACTCGTTGGGTGTACGAACGTTTTCTTAGGAATGCAAAATTGTGCAGTTGTATGCCAATGGTAATGATAGAGGCTTAAGTAAGCTACCTGCGGTATGCAATGTAAACTATGCAAACTGGTAATTCTCAAAGAGAAAAATGTATTTAATTTTTTTTGTTTCATAACCATTTTATAATCTTTATAAAATACACAGTAAAAAACACACATAATAGAGTATTATTAACAAATCAAACAGAGATAAATTATGAATAATATATGTAAGATTGCTTCAGTAGTCGTCCGGAGTACACTTTCGGAAGGGCTTAGTACTACATTCCTTCAATATGGCTTCTTGAAGCTGAGCATGAAGGAATGTAGTGTATGGTGAAACGGAGACAAAGACATCCTCGGTATCCACTAAGGTATCAACGTGGTACTCTATGGAGATAAAAAGAAATTGAATGTTCTGTCAATGCGCATAGGAAGATAAATTTTTCAGTTCCATAGCAAGTTATTTGCATATAAAAGGAAGCTTGAAAGATAAAAAGATAAAAATAAGAATCAGTATGCTTAAAAGTACCTATCTCAGATTTGTCCAAAGGATGCTTAGAAAAAAGCTCCGGCTCTGGCTCCGTCAGCTTGTATACCATCAGAAACTTTATCTTGACCAATATCTGCAATGTAAAAATGTATAATACCATGAATGTTTGAACTCGAGCATCAGCCATCAGGTAAAACAACAAAAGATTGACACGATGCATGTTAATTGCAGCAGTTTTTAATACTTGATTGTGCACATTTGCATAGAGATGCCAAAGAAGTAGTGCTACCACAAAAACTTACCTCAATGAGTATGAGCGTTTCCACTGGGCTCAAAATGGGCTGAAGTAACTGGCAGACTTCATCAAGCTCTGTAG
>JAQGAP010000556.1:0-31908 GCA_034697805.1 Orchesella bifasciata
AAGGAAGAAAAAAGATTTCTAGACAAAGCATAAAAGACACACCAGGGAGGAATTCATTCACCTGTTGTCAACAAGATTCTAATCCAATGAACATAATATATACCTATTTGTATTATGCTATTTAGTATATACTTACAGACCAGTGGCTCAAATAATGTGCAACGTCCGTAGTATGCATGCAGATTTTTTATGTGTAATATGCATTCATCTTAGTTCCTTCTGCTGGAACATAGTGAGTTTTGATAGGTGAAGTGATGGTGAAACTGTAAAAAAAATCATTCACATTCACATTTCAACAGCAATTTGTATGCACGCATAGTTTTTCTCATACGTTACATTACATTGCAATAATATGTTCAGTTCAGGCTAGAGACTTCTCCATATTAGCCCCAAAGGGAAGTTTTTTTTTCGCTCAGTAGCATTGATATCAAAAAATTTTACTGACTGATGGGGAGTTTTATGTTTGCTTTCAATTATAGAAAAAAGGAGTTTTCAACTGTGAATCAACATCGACCGGTAGTAGCAGAGAGTTTATACTGCATCATTAATTCACACGTACAGAAGAGCATAATGTAGTCATTGGAATGTTAATACTTTCATACCCTCACTCACATCCACTTCCTCTCGCAATGATGAAATAAAGGCTAAACAAAACTTGCCAAGTATACTTGTCAAAGAGTGATACAGATATTACAATTATGTATACATATATATATATTCATGCAGATGTTACTGAAACTGAAGCTAATAAGCTGTACTAGCTTAAGTATTAGCTAAAAAATAGTAAATCAAGTTTGATAAAAATATCCCTGCATGCAACACGGATGAATCTGATGATGAAATGTATAAGTGCACATTTTTTATGGAGTTAAATAACAAATATAGTCATGCCATGATAATGACTGTAAAGCCGAGTCAAGTACGGAAAGAAGCTTTAAAGATGAGCGAGCGGAAAGGATTTTCAGAGAGTGAACTAATGTGAACTCAAAAAAACTGTATTTATTGAACTTGTGACTTACAACAAGTAGTGGATCAAGTAATGAGGAAAATGATATGTGAGTTGCAGTAGCTAGAGGCAAAACATTTGAGTTGAGTTGTGTATTATGGTGATGAGGATGGTTAACATGAGTTTAGAGTATTTACTCCCTCTCAGGTCCCAGTCATTTCGCTTAATCATCAATGCAATATTATATCCTCTTCTCCTCTTATTTTACCGGCCGCACCAAACTCATTAACCTGATGAATGCTCTCAAGAGCTTCATCATCTAGAATGGATTGAAGCCCAGTCAGATTTAATATACTACCTCATTTTGAATTCATACACAAGGACAAAAGGATGACTTGGAAATGATATAGATTTTCACATCCCGTTTTACATCACAGGTTGGTTTGGTAGGCACATTCTTTTATATGTCATTTCATATCATTACTATGAAAAGCTATTACGCATACTTCCTATTCCAACTCAGAACCAAAGAGCCTAAACGAATGAGGAAAGAACAAATTGTGTACCAAAATACTAATAACGACTTCTGACTATAATCTCCAAAACCTGGAGGGCTTCAGCGAACAAATTAGGACACAAAAGTCAGAGACCAAACCAACCACATCCTTTATTGGATTTTCTTTCACGGAAAATTCCACAAAACCGAAAGTCAAATCATGCCAAAAATGAGTTTTCCTCCTAAAAAGCCAGAATGGCGTATAATAATTGCTTCACCAAAAATCTTCTTTGATTCTTCATCATACCATATATTATGCCTACCTGCTTTTATACAGATAATCATCAATTTCTCCTGCATTCTGCAACTAAACATCTCGCAACTCTCACTGGATCTTCACGTTGTGCCCACGAAACATCATCATGAGCAAATCATGTGGCCATTTCTCGTTACACCAGTTTCCTCAATTTACTTACAGCCACAAAAACAGACTTGTTTCATGTTTTACGGACATGTCCTTACTGACGATGATGATGCGATGCCCGATGTGCATAAAAGATCACCAATGCTCACATGTAATGGGAATGGGATGTGATGATGCTGAGCTTAAAAATGGGGCAACGTGGACTCTGCAAAATTTACTAAAGTATAACATAACATGATATTTAAGCATTTCGATAATATAATATGCAAAAGCCTTCCAAATCCAAAGTTCCACCAATACCGAGCAGCTCAACTCATATTCGCTTCCAAAACATAGATATTCCATATTTGCAAAATAAGGTACATGTGCGTGCGTACGTACACAAGTTAGAGTGTATAGGTGCACCTGATCTCATCGTCAGAGACGGGATAGTTTGATACACTAAATGTATCCAAGTTGTATCCATATCCTTTTGCTTTTGCACGAAACATCTCGGTCGGTTTCCTCGTTGCTGGAGATTCTAGCAATAAGGAAAATACGGTAAGAAAGGTGAGGTGGGTAGAATCATAGATCTGCAGGTACTGGGAAGTTGGGGGTTTCAAGTTTTTCGATCTTGTTTACACTTTGAAATTATTGGCGAGTGAAATATATTTTTGTTTAGTGAGTAAAAAAATCATTGTAAATTAGAAACGATCAAAATGAACCGAACATGTGGGAGTGTGATCCGGTTGTGTCTAACAAACTTCTCTAAGCATGGCTCGTCAAGGTCAACATTTAACAGATGTGTTAGCCGATCGCCTTCCGCGAGATCGTTTAGTTGTGCGGTAATTGTTAACAGGTGAGATAAGGAGTGATTTGCATAATTCAATTAGTAGATTAGGGAATGTTTTAAAACATTTTTGGAAGTCAACAATCAGTACCAGCTGATCAGAAAGCAAATATGTGTAAATTGATTGTAATGGTTATAATTATTTTTGTTTTATAGAAATCCTGGCCTTGGGAGACCAAACAGATCATCCTCTATCTGTTCAACATATATAGTTTCAGAAAATGGAAAAACTAGGAGGTTTTACTCTTCGTATCCACCACATACTCCAGTGGCACTACCTGCCCTGTCGCCCACGATGGAAATGGGAACTATTATTAGCTGGGAGAAAAAGGAAGGTTAGAAATTGGAACAGGAATCAAGATTATGTTGGAGATTGGGAGAAAGTGGATGATAATGAGTTTATGTTTGTAGGCGACCAGCTTCACGAAGGAGATCTGTTAGCTGAAATTGAAACTGATAAGGCCACCATGGGTTTTGAAACGCCAGAGGAAGGGTACTTAGCAAAAATAATGGTCCAAGCTGGCTCTAAAGATGTTCCAATTGGCAAAGTACGTCTTTCACATTGTTGTTTGGATTTATTTTGTAAAATACAACAGCCTTGATTTATGGACATTTCTTTGTATTCGGTTTGCAGCTAGTCTGTATTATAGTAGAAAACGCCGATGATGTGGCAGCGTTTAAAGATTATACGGATGCTGGTGGTTCAGCTGGTTCCGCTCCAAAGAAAGCAGAGTCCCCTTCTTCCCCTCCACCATCATCAGCCCCAGCTGCGTCTGCCCCTCCTTCTGCTCCTAAAGCAGCGGCTAAACAATCTACACCTGTTACATCCAGTGGAGGCAGGTCGTTTGCATCTCCTCTCGCAAGATCTTTAGCTGCTCAACGTGGATTAGATCTGAGTGTAAGCTTACAAAGGATACATACAATATGCACGATAAAGGTAAAAACGGAACGACATAAATGTTAATCCTGTCAATTCTAAAACCCTCAGTCTGTTAGCTCTGGAAGTGGCTTCGGTGGCTCAATCACTGTCAAAGATCTTGATAAAGCAGGCCCTGCTGGTGCTACTGCTGGAGTTTCTGGAGTTGGTGCTGCCGCTTCATCCACAGATATTCCAGTGTCAGGAGTCAGGGGCATTATAGCTAAACGATTGTTGCAATCAAAACAGGTAAAGCATCTGCTAACATAATGATTAATCCAATCCAAAGTATTAATTGGAAAAATTTTAATTTCTCATTTGTAGACGATTCCTCATTACTATCTGACAGCAGAGATTGAGGTCGACAATCTGATAGCACTTCGAGAACAATTTAACAAACAACTTGAAAAAGAAAAGGTGAAACTCTCTGTGAATGATTTCATAATCAAAGCTGCAGCCATGGCGTGTTTAAAGGTTCCAGAGGCTAATTCTGCTTGGATGGATAACTTTATTAGACAGTGAGTCATTACTGGTTCAATTCAATTATAATATTTTGTTCATCAGGCATAGTTTGGTGCTAATTTAAGATTGATTCTCAATATTTAGATATAACGAAGTGGACGTCAGCGTTGCTGTTAGCACAGATAATGGACTTATCACACCTATTGTTTTCTCTGCAGACTCTAAAGGAGTTGTAGAAATTAGCAAGAGTGTTAAAGAGCTAGCTGGAAAAGCTAGAGCCGGTAAACTTCAACCTCAGGAATTCCAGGTAATTTTAAATAATACGTAAACAAAAAAAGTCTCAACTTTTAACCATTTGGCTGCGTCTAACAAACAAATTAATATAAACAAATTGTTCTTTAACAGGGAGGCACATTCACCGTATCGAATCTTGGCATGTTTGGTATTCATCAATTTGCTGCTATTGTAAATCCACCCCAGTCATGTATTTTAGCCATTGGTGGAACTTCAAGAAAAGTTATCCCAGCAGATAATGATAAAGGGTATGTCCGTACTTAACTAAACTAAAAGCAGGACATGACAAAATAGAGCTAAACATGTGTTTTTTTGGGTTTTCAGATTTAAAGCTGTTACCGTAATGTATGTAACGCTTAGCTGCGATCATAGAACCGTTGATGGAGCGGTTGGTGCACAGTGGCTGCAACATTTTAAGTCATATCTCTCAAATCCAGCAGCAATGATACTGTAGACGTGACAATGAACTTGATGACAAAGATTAAAGTTAGAAATTGTTAGACAAATCTATGAAATATATATGAGTGTATAATATATCCAGTATGATTTCCCAAGATGGATGTGCTTACTTATGAGGGATACAAGTGTTCATCTATCACTCACACAGTCCTAAATAGTCATCGTTAACGAACATTTATTAAAAACGCAACTATATACATAGAACTTGAAGACTTAAGCAAAGATAAAAGTTCATTATCGCTTTAGAAAGCTTATAATTTTTTAACTGTAGAAACAATATTATATAATCTTGAATGTAGATGCAACTATTGATAAACAATCCTATGCATAGCTATGTCTGGATGGAACACCTCAGTGTAGATAAGTTATCTAGGTTGGAATCTGCAGCTCTGCAGCCACCATAACTACTACTTCCTCTGTTTTTTTTCGCCAGTTTTTAATGTCCTTACTTATACGACACCATGTCTCTCCATGATGCGGTTCTGACAGAAGGCATCTTTTCATTACATCTTGTTGTGTCTCCTGCAAGTTGAAGAAAATGTATGTCTTAAAGCGTTGAGCATATAATACATTCTCAAACATGTTTTAACCTTTATTTTTATTTTAATCTTACCTTTGTGCCGTGAACCAATTCAAATTTATAAAAGTATGACCACGCATCACCTAAATCAGGTTCAATTTTTACTGTTCTGTTAAACCATTCTCGGCATTTCCCGATTTTCCTTTCTGACCAGAAAAGTAATGACACCGCCAACAACACGTGCGGATCATGTTCGCATTTTTTCAATGCATCAACGCTCTTGGTTTTTCTCTGAGCTCGTCCTTCCATAAATACAGCTTCAGCCCATAAAATTCCGGATGTAGGGCACTCTTGGAGGGCTGAAATAGTAACGATATTTGACAAGTGTTAATTTTTAAGTAGTTTGGTGGAAGAAGAGAATTTGTAAAATAGGAAATGCAGACTACTGTATACCTTTGGCCATTAATGGTTCAGCAATTTCCTTAAGACCTGCTCGAGCTTCGATACGAACAGCTTCTAACCACAAACGGTCATTCTGAGGATTGCGAAGACGGGCTTTATCCATAACTGATCTGGCTTTGATTAATTGTCCTCGTTTCTCTTCATTATTCGCCAATAAAATCCAAATAGGGATAGAATCCGGACATTTCTTTGTTCCCTGAACATATATTTCACGAGCCTTTTCCAGTTGTCCTTCTTGTTCCAAGATTTGGCCATGCATCATCCACAACTTGGCACATTCTGGAAACGATTGCAGCCCCTCTTCAATCAAACCGAATGCTCTAGCGATCTCGTTCAAAGCCCATTCCAACCTAACGCTCTTGACTATCACTCTGTAAAACAAAATTGAAACCTTCACTCAAACTATCTATATTCAGTCTGAATACAGAATGAATTAAGCTCATAAGAAGTTTCGTACCTTGGTGTTGGAGCTGAAGCACGAGCTTTCGCTAGCAATCTTCTGGCTCGTTCGTATTCGTTATTTTCAGACTCCAATTTCACGGCAGCCAACCAAATTTCTTCCGAGTTAGGATTAGCCTGGAAAGCGAGCTGCAAAATTGATCTTGCAGCTGGAACATCATCCTAAATACCATTAAACAAATAGCGTTATACTTTTTCCAAATAACGTTTAGGAACATTTAAAGAAGTATTCTTACAGCAAGCCACTTTGATTTGGCACCCATGAGCCATAGAACTTCGGCTTGTGGACAATGAGACACTGCCTGTTGCAACAAGTTTTCCAAACTTTCACGATTTCCATGCGTCTTTTCAAAATATGCAGCCTGCTTCCAAATACTTTTCTTTGTAGAGAATATTGTGAGAGCATGGCTGTATATTGCTCTTGCACATTCAATTGCACCCTAACCCAGAAAAAGAAATAAACAATCACATTTAGATTCTGCTTCTGATTGATACTTATAATATGATGGATTCTGAATTTATGATTGTGAAAACTACAGTACCTTTTGAGTACAATTTTCAGCATCTTCCACCCATGTTTCTTTTCTTTCTTCTTCCTCCAGTCCGTGTCCTATAACTGCTTTTATGATTGCTCGACAAGTCAACACAGAATTAGCTTTTTCACATTCGATGGCATCCTCTATCCATTGGTCACGAGTAATTTCTACTCCATTAGCTGTTAGAGATGATATGGCTCGTTCCACAATTTTGTCAACCATCTGAGTATTCCCTTGTGCTTCTTCCAACTTTGCTGCGGTAATCCAAATTAACCTATCGGTTGGAATGTTTTGACGTGCCTTATTCAAAACTCGTCTAGCGTTTTCATAGCTCTCCAATCTGCGTACGTGAAACAAAAATTAATATTTTTTTAAACTTGCGTGCTGTGTATCATCTTATGTTTAGATACATCAAGTTTCTACCTGGCTAATGCCAACCACAGTTCCACAGAGGTTGGACAACATTCTACTGCACGTCCAAGCAAAATACGAGCATCTTCAGGTTCCTCCAGCTCAACTGCAGCTTTCCACAGTCTCACACTGTTAGGTATGTGTTCGAGAGCTTTTCTGTAAATCTTTTTCTTGGCTTTCGCTTCAGTTTCTAGATCTGCCGCTTTCGCCCAAATTCTTACAGATGTTGGAATATGTCTAACCGCCTGAGCAATGATCCCTTTTCCTAATTCTGGTGGTTGTAGTCTGGCTGCTTCGAGCCATAAATCTTCCGAGTTTGGATTCTCTTCACAACCTTTCATAATCAAGTTACGAGCTGCTTGAACCTTCCCTGTAACTTCCTCTAGACGAGCTGAAGCGATCCATGCTGGGGGATGACTGGGATTAGTTTCTCGAACAGATTTTAACAGTAGTCGGGCCTTTTTAATGTCACTAAAGAATTATCAACCACATGTAATGTATCAGTAAGATGCTCATTAAATAAAAATGATATGATATCATAAATAAAATGAGTGTTTGTTAAGCCTTCATACTTTATATCTCCTCCGTAAGTTGGAATCATAGATTGCAAGTCGGTTAAATAGCCTTTCGGATCCACAACAGTTTGTCCAGAGACGTTATCAGAAAGCTGGTTTAACCTCACGTTCATAAGTGTATTACGTGCCTGACCAATCTTTTTCAAATCCAGGTCACCAGACGGAGTCGACAACCCTGTAGACGAAAGCGAAAATTATTTTATACTGTGTTCGTGATCATTGATCATCGCTGTACTTAATGACAAATTTATACCTGGAGTCATTGTGCCAGAAGAAGGAAACGCAGATGCTAATCCAGATTTCGGGTCAAGCGCAGTAACCGACTCCCCACCTAAATTCCTTGAAATAACGGAATCTGGAAGAGGAGTGAATCTGTAGGAAGATTAAAATAATAATGTTAGATTACTATACGCCATACTTTCACCAGAAAGCTAGAACATGAATCTGAACTCATTGGGTAAGTTACTTTTCAGTCCGTGGGTTCCTTTGCTTTTTGTTTCTGGCATCTCCAACATCTGGAATGCTAAGCCACTCATCTTCACTGACCTGTGATAGTGCTCTCCTCAGGTCACTAAACTGCTGTTGAATTTTAGGCCGCTCTTGACGGAACTTTTCCAAAACGACTGCAGAAAAAATAGAGTAATACTAAAATTAGGTTTCTTCTTCATCCCAATCAAAATGAATATTCAGATCAATACAAAAATCTTGCCTTTCAACTTCTTTTCTCGATAATCCTTTCTTTTTTCGTCCATTCGTTTATCAATTGATTCATAAATTTCGTCCGCTTCCTCGTCATCTTTATCATACGGATCTTTATTAAAAAGCGAGCCACCGTATCCAGAAAACTGTGAAAAACGCCAAGCCGCCAAATGTTAGAATTCCTTCAACAAACACGACTTTTCCAACAGTATTATTATTTATTTACTCACCTCGTCGTAGTTTGAATCGTTCAAATCTTCATCATCCTCCTCCACCTCTTCTTCCTTGCCACCTGGCTTCTTCCTCTTATTTGGGGGTGCATGTCTATCATCAGACACATCATTTGCATCCCTTGCAGGACCAATATCAGACCGTGTTGTGAACCCGGTTGCACTGAAAAGAGAAGAAAGAAAACATACATTCAAAATTTCAAAGTTACAAAAAGCACCCTCAACCCAAATTAAATTTGAAAGTTGAAATTAAAAACTCACCCTCTTCCCACACCAGGCACATAACCGGAAGGTGCTGGAGCCCCAATAAAATGCTTTTTCGGCTTTGCCGAAGGAGGAATAGGAATTGTTGGAACAGACATCTTTCCAACTAATACCCAAAACTTTACTAAACTTCAATTCAACTTCCGGTTTGTTTCGGGACAGTGAACAGTATTTTCTACAAACTTTTTTCTACCTTATCTGTGAGTGATATTACTTTTGATTAACTATTTATTCCATACACTTAACAAGAGAGCTTATCTTAAAACGTCAAACTGTCGCACATCACATGTGGATCTGCGATTTGTTTTTGTGATTTGATTTTGTTGTTGTTTTCAACTCAATCATCTACAACGTAAGATGTTAGCATTTTAGTATGTTGCGGGTGCATCCCCTTCGTTCTCGAAAGGCCCCACACGAAGAATGGTTATGAGTTGGCCATCAACTTCATCCAATGCTGCGGGAAAAAGATGGGTTTATGTCAGTTTTGTGTAAAACCCAACTTTGGGTTTAGGAACATTAAAAAATGAGAGAATGTGCTAGAACAATTTCAGGATTCGGGGTGTTGCTTCCCAGATTTTAAGAACTTAACGCATCCGATAAAATACCGTCCTCCATGATGGAGGGATTAAGTTTCCGAACATTGGAATAAATATAAAATTCTCATTTTACCCCGCACTTTATAAACAATCGTGATTAAAATTTAATTATTAATACGTTTTTTCTAGTGCCAATTTAATTGAAATCTTTGAAGCCTTTCGGTTTTCTTGGCTTTTCATTGTTTTTGTTTTCTATAAATATTGTTTACTTATCCAGCTGGTGATAGTACGAGTTATCGATCAACGATAATGTCACGTCTTCAGAAACCTACAGCTCAACGGAAGAAAGCTAGTCATGGTTTGGACACTGGACTCCCCTTCCCGAACTTTGCGTTGGGGAAAACGGAAATCCCAGCCGTTTGCAGGTGTATTTATGATGGGACTAATTTCTTTGTGACAAATCATCTGGATATGCATACTCTTCATTATAACGTAATTAAATTTTAAAAGGTATTTGTTGAGAGTTTTGGGTTAGTTAACTCGTATAATTAATTAATTATTTTTTGTGTATTTGTAGGGCGCATTTGGAACCAGCAGCATAACATTTCGAGGGTTGAGCTATGATGACCCGTCCTTCGTCCACAGAGCTTATTATCAGAAACACTGTCTTAAAAACTCGACGTTTCCCAATGGAATGTTTGGTGATGGATCCAACGGTGGACCGACAATGAAGTATGTTAAGGCAGGCAAAGGGAAACGAATTCGGGTTGATGTAGAGCCTTCAAGGTCCGGGCCAGAATTATGTGTTCATATTTCGTCAGAAGATGCAACTCATTCAGAACCCCATCCAGAAAGTATTGATGTTGGTGCTAGACATCGTAACAATAGTGAAATGAGTGTTGATGGAGAATCCGACTGTGCTAATCAGGAAATTTCAGACAAGCTTGATAATTCCTTTGATAATAACTCACATCGTTCGTGCCACAGAGAAGATCCACGTGTTCATAAAATTGATACTCAAAAATTGCTAGAAGAGGAAAAGTTAATACTTATGCCGGAAGAAGCCATCTTCTTAAGTTTTGGTGTGGGGTGTTTAGCAATTTACAATGTGCAAGGACAAGCAGTAGATTATAGACAGTGTTGGAAAAATTTAGTCACCATTAATCCTGGTTTTCCTGCTCAATATGCGGCATATCACTATTTCCGAGGAAAGAATTGGGTTCCAAAGAGAGGAGACAATTTTGGAGCATCGTACGGTAAGATTATGATTGTTGCAATGTAAGGAAATTTGTTATCCTAATGAAGGATTTAATGAAAATTGCAAATTACTTTTAAATGATTTTAACCATAGTGTTATATGAAGGAGCGCCCGACATAAATCATGCGACCTACATAGTCCATATAATTGAATCTTCAAAACCAAAACCTACCTGGCTTGAGTTGTCTGCGTGGCAGCGGCTCGCAACTCATGTTTCAAAGGTAAAACAAACAATTCAATGACAAATTGCAAGATATATTGCGTTGCAAAGTAAATTACTTTAAGTAATTCACATTTTCTGACTTGACTTTTGATGTCTTTGCAGCACGTACTATTGTGTGAAGTATCGATTCCTCAACAGTTCCGGCCCGAGTTTTCTGAGCCACGATCAGTGTTTGAGATGACCCTTAAGGAGATGTCATTGATGAGATGGCTACCCCGTGATTCTCAGAGCAATTGAAAGTCGTGATATTTAACTTATATAGTAGATTTAATAGTTTCTGTAAATCGCAAATCGAAACTTTTTATGGATTATGGTAAAATGCAATGTAAGAATTGATCAGTTTTATGAGCGCCGTTAATTTATGAATGCAATCTTGAAAGTACAAAACAAATAAAATACACCCAAGTTTTTCAAGCGTATACAAAAAAGTTGTTTAGCTCGTCGTAGTACCATTGTTGCAAACATTTACAATCACTCTGCATAAGAAAATTGTTCATCAATTCTTCATTACTTCTCAAACACGTACTACACATAAAAATAAATAACACTTAATAAATTATTGACTATATTACATGTAAAAATGCGTAATATAAATTGAAGTGACAGCTCTTCCAGCCAAACCCTATAAAATTACTAACAAAGCATATTTCCGTATTCTGAAACGTAATCCATAAACAGCGTAATCTGAACATGGTGGTCTACTGATTTTTTTACACCATAACCTGTTGTTAGTTCATTGATTTTGGTATTAAATATCCCTGAATATTTCATTTCGACACTAGTTGCGCCGCGTTGGTGTTATCTACAGTTTAAATCTATAAATATCCCCTGTTGGCACAAGCTTAAAAAGAAATTCCTCAATAAATTTAGCATCCAGTTCAGATATTCTATAGAGAGCATGGAAATTTTGTTGAAAATTTCTTTAAAATCCTATACATTTAATTTTCTATACAAATCTGTAATATCATTAAAGGCAAGGAATTAACAGTTGCAGAGAAAATATAATTCTAGGCAAAGTTATCGAAATAAATAAATAATAGTATGCTAAATTAAAAATAAATACATCGACAGATTTCTACAATAGTTTTAACTGTAGGTTTTGGTTCGAAGATTTTCTTTTTTGAATCAAGTAAAAGTAAACCCATCAACGAGGATAGTGATCGAATTGGTCTTCTTTTAAAAATGCTTAATGTTAGTTTATTATTTATGCGATGAACAAGGCAGTTGTGTATATCTGAGGCAGAAACCAACGTTCTCAGTCTCCTTCTTGGAGTATTCATCGTCGTCAAAGCAGACGCGCACCGTAAAGGGCTTCGTATGACTTTCGACTGGGCATGGAGCCTTGGCCTTCTTATCCAGGGAGCAGAATATCGTACCGCAGAATCTGTTGGCGCATGGGACTCCTTTCTTCTTACCAGATTGAATCTGCAGATTTTAAATAGAACCATGTAATGTTTAAACTCATCTTCTTACCAAGGCACACATTCACATCTTTCTATCCCATCTTGCTATTAGCACTGCGCAAAAATAGACAAGAGAACTTGTTTTCTTACCTTGTTTCCATCAGTTGTGCCACAAGGAATAAGAACGTGATCAGAAGAACCTGCTTTCTTTGGATTCAAGCAATCACCATCAGTCTGAGCTTTTTCTGTAGAAAACGAGAAGTTCATGTTTGTATGCAATGCAATAATATTATAGAGATACTGCAATGTTTGAAGGAAAAAGTCATGTTCAAATTGAAAGTTTAAGCTTACTGTCATCCCTTGAAATCCTAAAGGTACCCTTTTCAGGATCACATTCCTCGTATTTAATTGCACAGAATCCTATGGCATGCAAAAATTAATTAGTACTTGCTTAATTAGTACTTTTCTAAAATGCATCCTATTTTAATATAACGTCAACGTACCAGCTTCCATTCGGACACAAATGGTATACCATTGATTAGCTAAATGCTGATCCCAGCCATCAAAGTTAAAGGATTTAAGTACACCTGCAAATATTTGATACGTGAACATATAACACTTTCTTTTGTGGGTGCATGTGCATAGAAAGGATAATATATATGCGTTGGCTTTTACACCAATGGACCTACCTGAGACTCCGTAATGATACTGTAAGCAACCATCGGGTGCCCTATCACAGCATCTTACTTGCGTGATCTGCAATTTATCAAAATTGAATTTTAGCTTTATCGTAAGTTTGATCTCATACCTATACATGCAAATATTTATGCATGTACTAGTAGGTATGTTTAAATCACCCAAACTCTCCCGTGAATCATTACTACTAATGCTATTACCACAAGAATTTTAGCATTTTTACCTTAATATCCCAACCAGGGTCTTTGTGGTATCCCGAAGTGGTTACCGTTAGAGTGATGGGACCATAGTTGTGTCCACCAAGGTCAATGTACACTAAAATAGTCAATTAGTATTCTATGAGCATTTTTTTCATATTTTAAAAACCCGTATTCAAATCGAGGGAACGAGCCGATGATTGCACCCTATTCATTTTCTGCTGACGCAACAATGTTTATCGTAATCCGTAAAAATGCACGTACTATGTTGCCCCGTATTCTTTCCGCAAATGACTGGAGGACTGTAGGCAGATCCAGTGACCAAGAAAGCATCCTTGTTACATTGTCCACTCCATGGGTCTGGGGGTCCAAGGTCAAAGTGCAAAAAGTCCAATCTGAGTTGACAAACATCCCATCCACCTTTGTAAACTTGGAGCTGACAGTTCATAACTGGTCCTTGGTGTGGTACATAACGAGCTTCCCTGGGACTTGTGAAGTAGGTGCAGTTTTCCTTTGTACTTTGTCCACAAGTTCTTGCAACTATACGCATTATGAAATTTTTCAGAAGAAAAAAAGATTGTCAGCTCTTCGTTCATGTTGATATTATTAATGAATTCAGTGACCTTAACAAGAACTCATCTTGATGATTGTCATCCAAAGTGGCAATTACATATAAGGAACATTAATGGTTGTTTCACTTACAGACGCAGCATACACCAAAACCGGTGGCACAATGTCCTGAGGGTGTACCTCCTCGCTCTCTGCATTCTCTTTGAGTGTAGCATACACCTATTTAATGAATAATAGAGAAATCGCGTCAAAGTCAATGTCAAATTTTCATTGACTAGCTTACTCTCTGTCTAATCGATTTCGAAAAACAGACATGCAAATTTAGTTATCTAAGAGAAGTAAAATTTTAATTTATTCTCACCTGCTCTCAAAGCATCTCCGGTCCAACATGCTTCATTGGGGAATTTCACAATAGTGAAAATGTTCAACACTGAAAGTGATAGAGAAAATAGACATGAAAAGAATGCTTGTTTTATGCTTCTTAATTAGCTTTGACATGACCCACTTTGCGAAAATTATTGACTTGAATCCCTATCATTTTCTTCATCAATAACTTTTCACGTCTGGTTGAAAGTTGGAATGAATATTTTATGCTCACATGTGCATCAATAGATGTATTTCTAGTCTGATGAAACTTTCATTGTCTAGAAAAAACCACTTTCTGACATTTCAACTTCGTTATTATACTTGTGCGTTTTTCTTGTTTCTAATTTGCATTAAAGACGGAAATGCATTTGCCAATTTTTTTAGTAGTTTTAGACCCAAAAATTAAAGTTTCGATACTCAGACCATCTGCACCATCATTTCGTGTGTAAAAAGTTTCGTTTCACTGATAATGACTGATAGTGAGAAGTAAACCCTTCAATTTTTAATAAGGTCAAATGCTCGAGCATGATTAAGCCCATAGTCTCACATTTCCTATCTCTCATGATAACTTTTATAGAAAAAAAAGTATTGTTGTTGTGAATGGGCATCGCATTGCATTTAGTTCATATACAACAGGATCTGGGTACCTAGATTTACGTCTCTTGTCGTAAACCTCCATTTTCACTTGAGATCAATACACAGCCTTTCAGCTCATTGCATATTACAGGAATTCAAGAAAAGTTTTCTTTGGTGGTTCGTGTTCAGCATAAAACACGAAATAAATATGTGCGTCGGGTCGGGTGATGTACAACATACAACTTTTGGATTGTTCACAAGAAATTCATAATGCAGAGAATTCAAAGAGATTGACCTGATACTGCACGACATGTTGTCTGACTTGCAAATGCAAATTATACAATAATTTTTTTGGTTAAGTGTACCTAAGTGTTGACTCGAGCTTTTGAGTCGTTAAAAAAGTCACACTTAATGTCTGCCTACGTTGTACAAACTCTCATAACGTAACATACATAATAACGATAATGGTACTACACTACTGTTGTATGAGCATCATCAACACCAACTTTAATAGGGCTTGGTTTGGTTGGGCGAATAGCGGATTTTGTTTTTCCTGCTTGGCAACTTTTTATCAGAATTAGGTGGAGGCTTCAATTCAACAAGTGCTTTTGAAGACATGTCTCATGAATGCAAACCACTTTTTCTCTGCCCTGACGGGAATGAATGGAAAAGAGGACTTTTGGGTAAGCATACGTTGCCCGATAAAAGGAAAAAAACGAGTTTTGTCTTGAACCTATATGACTTTGCCAGATTCGCATCTGCATAACTGTGGTATAGTTATATTACATCACATTCCAGGTCAAATTCGATGAACGGTACTCTGGGCCTACTTTGTAGTAACAGTGATTAATTTCAAGTGATTTCTCGCGTAGCCCACAGCGGAGCCAAAAAACACAGCTTTCTGCAAAAAACGCAGAAAGACGTAGATGGACTCAATTCAAGGGTACAGATCGGATGAAATTTTAAGATACAAATCATTTGTAACAAATGTAACCAAAAACTTTAGGATGCTTGTAAATTAGTTGTTTGGTGCAATAAATAGTAATTCTTTCCATTTGCGGTTATTCTCATTTCTAACCATTATGACGCAAACAGCAACATAAGTGTTTTTTTAGCGACAGACTCAAAAGAAAATTGGTTTTACTTACGTCTATCAGCTCTAGATGTTCCATTTCCAGCGGAAACAGCCACGGCTGCAGGCGGCGGTTGTTCCGACACTGTGCCATTGTTGGGATATTCTAGTACTGAGTACGGAATAGATTGTGGTGGCTCATTGGCCTGGATGGTAACAAATTGACACAGGAGAACGACTATTGAGCAACTCAATATCGTGCTAAAACTCCTGTTCCAGGAGTCAGGTAACTTAAGCCCCATGATGAAAACGATGGCTAAAAAATGTTTGTTCGATGCCGAAAATGGCACCTAGACTAAAAAATTTCCGTACACGGTTCTCACTCGAGCACTTGATGAGAAGTACCAATCTGGTCAACAAGGATTCAGCGGACTGTGACCAGCTCACTTCACTTAAACTAACTGACCACCATGAACGACAACATCGATGATCCTCCCTGTAAAGTTATCGTGCCCAACTCTCCCGACTTTCTGCAAGCTACATGCAACAAGTCAAGTTTACCTTAGTCGTCATCATCATCTTGAAAACCTGCTGTAACAAACTTTTGATATGCAGGTTTTGATCTTTCACCCTAAATTCATTCCCTCCTTCCCTGTACTGGGCTAGTGCTAAACCACAGGTGTAATCGTAGGTAGGTATGTTCTAGGCTCTTTTATTAAAGGTCTGCATTCGCATAATACTTTAGAACCATTATAATATATCATCCCCCTACCCTATTTGACCCTCTAATGCCTGCCATCATCAATGAATGTGATGTGATACGCAATCATGTACAGCCCAGATATTACTTTGCAAATGGGTAAAAATTTCGAATATAATAAAGCCAACCATACATGCATGCTCATTTTGCGTATTACAAACATGCACTGCTGACTTCCGCTTTGTGGGTCAACCCCTGACTGGTTTTTAGAAACGTTGTCTACCTCCTGCTTTAGTAAATTTTGTAAAGAAAGTTCGCAGATATGTATGTTCATGGTTGTTGAATATTATTAGCTGTATATATTTATATGTATACGCATAAAGGATAAAGTAGGCGAAAGGCATGGATGATAAAATGTTCATTTTCTTTCTTTATATTTTTCGCTAGCAATCAAGTAATCATAATGTTTTCATTCGTATCTTTCTTGAGCTTACTGACATAAAAGCTATGATGTATTTATGACCAGAATGCGTATGGTTATTAGGCTCAGACAAAGGATTGGCTTGCAATAATCATGATGGTAAAGTGAAGTAGGTTGATTGGAGACTTTCTTGAGAAAAACAATGAAAGCAACCTATTTTAAAGATAATGCGACGAGGAAACTGAAATTTATCTATTTACCATGAAATGGGATTCTTGAACAATCATTTCCGCGTTCCGGGAAATGTATTGCAATCGCAAATGGACTGTTGCATTTATGGTTGATGATCGTCATCAGATCCTTGAAATGTTGCGTGGATCACATGATCTAGTTATGAAGTGGCACTCGTTTTGCATCAATTCCCAAAGATTTCGTGACAGCTCTTTCACCTTTAATAATAAGCAACTCGAAACCTAGTGAACTTCATACCAGATAAGTGATGCTTTCCTTCTCTTTGCAACAAAATGTTCAAAATTGTACATAAATTGTCTTGAAGTATGCCATATACATTGAACACAGTACATGGCATAAACTTTATGGATTCATATAAAGTTAATTTAGTCAAATTAAAAAAAAACTATTTTCCACCAAAGTCATATCATGTACTTCAAAAGTTAAGGTATGTAAATGGCACATTCAAATGAATTTTATGTGGATGTAAACAAGTGAGATAACATCACGGTCCCAATCATGAATGCAACCGTACGGTACAGTACAGGGTAGTCAAATTGACCTCGTAGTATGCTCTACTTCAAATCGAATTCATTGCAGCAACCTTGAACTTCAATTTTAAGGTTATACAAAATATGTTCACAATATAATACATGATACGTTACAAACACCAATTTAGCCATTTCATTGATACATATTTTGCTTGTTTTCATCATCAATCATTTAACGTTAGAATATTTCAAACTATTGCTTTCGTTCAGATTGAAAAGATGATCTACAAAATCTAAGCAATGATACTACTCCGAGATTTCATGTATGAATCAAGTGCATGTTGTATTTGTGCGTGATGAATGAATACGTGTATTAATCACATAACAGCATTTCACAGAACCATTTCAAAAGCAGCTAATGAAACAAGAGCGCACCAGGCTTTTCAATGTACCCAGTTATGTCGTTGCCAATAATGTTATAACTTGATTAAAATGTGTCGTACTCATATATGAAGCAATTTCATGTTAAACTCGTAATGCTTGTCTGGGAATCAGATAATATAATATTACATGCGCGTCCGGAATGATAAAATACTTTATAATCTTCCATTGCACTTAAATTGAATGAGACATGAGTAAAGATGACTAAGATACTGCAACCTTTTTATGACGCAAAGGTGTTTGATTTCAGGTGCAAAACTTGTTTACCCACAACAAAGCCTCACTGTTTAACCGACAAACCTGTAGAACTACATAGTGCAACATTCAAGACAATACCTATGAACTAACTGCTATCAATACGTTCAGATGCAGAAAATGTTGATTTAACCGTTAGAATTTCAATTGGTTTAAATCGGTTTTGCCTCTATCACTTAAGAAGCCCTTTATTGGCATTTTAAAAGTTTTATAACAAGTAAGCACTATAAAAATTAAGCTTATAAATTTAATGTTTGCTATAAATTTACTTAAAGTTAGCTAATAGTATTATTAGTATATCAATTTGTGTAGTTATTTTCTTGAATTGTATGAAATCTCATTTCACCCCATTTTTTAACATGAGTTTCATATGAGGTTTTATCCTGAGTTGAGCTCCCAGCAGCAGTTACAATGAAATAATTTCAGCGTTATTCCTTAATGAAACATAATTGGCTGATCCGATAACTGATCTAAGTATTAATTCACGATTTGCTAATTATCCAAAAAATTAGAGCTCAAATAAACAACATGAATTTTTATTTAACAAAAGGATGAAAAACGCAATTAAATTGTTACGAGAAGCGTATCATTTCCACAATTTTTAGGCGTAGTTTGAGAATTCCTCATCAGTTCTCCATCTTTCATTGAGCTAGTGGATGAATTGAACAGAAATTTACTTTCTTTTATATCGCTTTGTAGAGTTCCATTTAATTAAAATGCTATATTTCGCATATGCAGAGATGAAAACAAAATCTGAAGACATAAAACTCTACATTGTATTTTGTATTGTATGTAACCAGCCATTCTCGAAATTTCTCACTTGCAATGTATTCTATGAACAGCGACAGGTTATACATGAATATACAGATGGGTTACACATCTGAGGTAATCGACGTATTGGGAAAAGGATTCTAACAGTAAGCACATACTGTACTTTTTGTTGGACTACTGTAATATGTATTCCCGTATACACTCTTTGCTCTTGATAGTCTTGGCATACATATATACATATGAGATGGGCTCAAGGATGAGTTAAAAATGTATCGTGTATGTAATGCATTGTTGGTGGGATGATATGTAGTGCAACAGTGTGTAATAATACTAAAAATTATGTGTATACAAAACATTAGAACACATGTATGCATTGGTTTATACATGAACAAGAACATCTTCATCTGTTCTATCCATCCAGCAAGATTGATTTTTCTCCGTAATTTTTAATGTCGTTTTTAAGTTATTATTTTAATTCCCCCAGATTGGCTATGTATTAAAATTTTCTTTCGCAGTATTAAAATACCCCCTTCATCTAACTAACTGACCAACCCCTTCTAAAATGTCGAAGCGAGCTAATGAGTTCTTTGTGCCTGAAGACGAAGTAGATTTGGGGTCCCCCGAAACTTCCAAGTCAAAAGTTGCAAAGACTAATTTCCCCGGTAAGTGTTTTCGAGGTTGTAAATAATTTACTAGCAACTTTCTATGAATTGTAATGCGAATACAGAAGTACCATTTAATAACATAGTACATTTCAATTTAACAGGTTCGGATGAAATAATAACATCAAGCTATGTGCAAATGTAAGCATCAAGAAATCCGAATACTTTTACTTGTATATACTATCTCAAATATTATGTTGTAAAAATGGATGGGATAAGTGTGGATATACGTGGTGTTGAAAAATCGTAATACAACTATAGAATTGCATTTCATTTTATTAGTTCGGACTTATTAGTTCCAAGCGTTTCAAGCCTGGATTGCCAAAGTCCACAAGATGAATCTCCAAACAGTACAATTCATCTGGATCACACTGAAACGCCAGGGACAAATCCCATTAACAAGCCTACCATCGACGCACTATCAGAACACTTGGGTGCTGATTATGTGAAAGCATTAGACGGTAACGAAGTTTCTGTTGGGGAAAATGGAGAGGAATCAAAACTTATTGCTCAGGGTAGTATTGGTGATTCGGATAATAATCGTGAAGCAATATCGCCTTCGTCGTTTTGCTCGGGAGATTCTGACACCATTGAGCCACTGGTGACATCCTTCTTTGGGTACGAAAGTCTGGTATTTTCTATTTCATTCACATCACACAAAAGTATCGCGTTTTAGGTTACAAACCTAAACCTTATAATTAAAATTTCAGGACGGATATACTACTGGAGCAAGCTAAGAAAAATCTAGGCGAAAGGTGCTATTTGCTTCTCCAAGAAGTCATCAAAACACAATGGTTGTGAGTAAAATAAAGTAAAACTCAAGGCGTGAAAATAATTTGGGTTGTATTAGGGCTTTTAATAATATTACGATTCAATTCGTTGCAGTTTGGATCGCTTAAAGTCGCTCATTTACTGTGAGTCGAAAATTATTTTTATCAACACTGGACGAGATCCGAAAACCTGCCAAGACACAAATGAGTTTCTCAATTGCTTGAGCTCTATAGACCCTAATGTGCTGTATGTTTAATGAATAGTAATGCTTTGGTTTTTTCGTGAAAGCAAGAATGTATGAATTTTTTACTTTCACTTTTCAGGACGGGTGCAATTGCTGCTGTTCTGTCAGAAATATTCCGGGAGCACAACACAGGGTACGTTGTTCATGCTAATACTTTTTTGGTTCACGATTGCATTGTGTTGTAGACTATGTGAAATTAGAACAATCGTTTGTCGCTATATTCAGTGACAAAAATGTCAGTGGAGGTGCTGCCGACAATCAAGAAGTTGCTTCCATTAGTGGATGTGGTACATCGAGTTGCACAACCCCAAATCTACCTACTGACGTCAATATAGCTTCTGTAAGACGTTTTGATTAAATAAGCACATTTTGTGTGAATGTTTATATGTAAATTACATTTTTATTTTGATGTTCTCGTTTTGAAAGGATTTCGAAGAAAAACTGGTAGATATACCTTACGCCAATACTCCACAAGGATTCAACTCAAGCAACTCATCCATGCCCGAGCTAAAGTTAGTGGGAAATTGTATTCCCCACACTAATGACTCAGTTTCTGACTATAATGGAGCAACAGGCTCATCCCTGGTACGACGCATGGCAATTTATCTAAAACTTCAACTTATCTTACTTACTAGTCTAATATAAATTATCATTAATTTTACATTATTGCAAAAATTTAGAAACTGGGTTTGTCAGACGAAGTTTGGGAGAAAGCGTTCGACTTGATAACCCTAGAAAAGCGGGATGAGAAAATGAAGAAAATGGCTCAGATACTGTTTATAGGCATTTTCTCTGAAGAGGAGATTCTTGAGTGTACTGTCAGGGGAAAAAAAGACACTAAAGTTTTTGACACCCAAAAAGTTCGGTTCCTTTACCGTAAGTTCTATTTGAATAATATTGTAAGTCCACTGAAAATCGGATTAGAATAATTTACGAACATTAATTCAATTTTTTGCATAGGGGGCGTGGCTTGGTTATTAGGAAAGCCGCAAATAAGGACACAAGAGGCCTTCAACTTTTATGTTTCAGAAAACGACCCGCGTCTGACGGAGCAGGAAGAGAAAAATTTAAAAACGAGCGTGTTTTCTGAGTACGCATATAATCAGCGTGAAAAAATTAAGAAGCGTGAAAAACGTAGGCAAAATTAATATTTGACATAAATCTCTTTCTGTTTCGTACCTCGAAGTGATCTCATTCTCGCAAAGATATTATTTATATTTATGACATTTCACTACTTTTCTACTGCTGCGAGAAAGCGTGCTCACCCAGTAGTTTTTAAAAGAAAATTTTTAAAGTTTAAAACAAATATTGTGACTGAGGCTTAAGCAGATGCTGAAATCTTGTAAAATATTCTCGGAGAAGTAGTGGTCAGTCAGCATTCAGGATCCAAATTTGCATCCCAGGGACCCTTATTTGCTGCATCCTTCGAAAGGATCCAAATTTACATCCTTAAAAACGGGATGCAAATTTGGATCTTTTCGAGGGATGCAAATTCGGATCCTTTCGAGGAATGCATTGGATTCTGAATGCTGACTGATGGTGCTAGCTCACAATTCACAAGCCAATATCAATCTTGACTCATATTCCCAGATGAGAAGTTTTGTATCAAATGCCTTACCTCAGAGTTCGCATGTGTTAGATACTGATTCATTTGCAATAGAAACTTTTGGGTGAACACATTTTGTCGCGCTGTAGATGGTAGGGCTTTTGTATTTTCATATGTAAGTATTTTGAAAGGAATCATATTTATATAAAGATGTTTCCTAAAAATACGTAATTCTTCACGTAGGAAAGAGAAATGAACAGTAACGTGTATTAAAGAAACTTCAGACTAATATTGATAAACAATTGTTGTGGCCTTATAGTTGGCGTTGGTGAAGCGGGTTAATCATATTGCGACATTAGTCATGTCCCAACGAAGGAGTTTTAAACTCACCAAAAACACTCCCAAATATATCAGTCGGGTATATCAAATCTATTAATATTGTTGGGAATTTTTTGTTTAGGAAAATCTCGAAGTGATTTGTTGGGATATGTCTAATGTCGCAATAGGATTAGCCCACTTCATTAATATTGGCTTCAGACATTGTAATAGCAATGAAATTGGAAGTTTCTTAATTAGGAACACATCTTTGAAGATGTGATAAAGACTGCGAAATGGAGTGAGATCTGCGAAGTACATCCATAATGAAACATGAAAGACCATTTAAACATTTATTATATGTAGTTATATAATTTTTTCTTTCATGTAATCAAAAATATCAATGATTTTAAAATGTTTATAACAGTGTTAGTTTGATGTGTATGACAATTTGTAGATTGTAGGATAGAAACGAGATATGGAAGGGGAAGAATAATACACATTCTACTAACCATTCTTAAAAACTGTAGGCTAGATAAAACATTTCAAATGTTATTTTCAACTGCCTTCAGTTTTTAATTTTATACCAATAATTATTATGAATGTCATTTCGCAGTTATTTTAAAATGCTTCAACTAGACTCTTTCGAATGAGCAAAATGAACGTGTACATCAGTGCTATTGTGCAATATGCCTAATTAAATTACACATGTATCTCGGCATTTACATTCGTTGTTTAGATGGTCTTGTTGAAGTATTTATTTAGGGATGATTTATGTTTACTATTCGAAAATCGTTGTATTAATTTCATTGTGCTGATAGATAAAAGACTATCGAGCGTCTTCTTGGTCATTCTGTCAGCGCGACGATGAATACTAAAACCCAGAAAAACGCATAAAACAAAAATGTTAAAAAATCGAAAAATGAATAAAATCGAAAAAAAACGAATAAAATATCAAAATCATTCGTGTTTTTCATTATTGTCTTTGTGTATTGAATAGAATAGAATAGAGTCTTTATTTACGGATTAATTGGTATCAGTCGCATTTTACAGCAATTGGTCTCCCTACCATAACACCGATAATTATCGTGTGTAAAAGTATTCCTAAATTAAAAATAACAGTCAAGTTGAAGAAGCCATGTCGTAAACGTGATTATCTGTCTAAATTATTGTTAAATATTATGTTACAAAAACACTATTTCTCTTTAAAAGAATATGTTCCGAGCATGATCTATAAAAATTACCGAAACAACAACCTTGGCTTGAGTTTTTGAACAAAGTAGTTCCAATTATTGATTGAGGACCATTTTACCGAGTCGTTATACATTTTGGAGTTGGATCTGGTTACAACAAGTCTACTACAGTGAATATCATTGAATTGAAGTATCGGGGTGTTTTATGTATTTAAATGACAAGAAATAATGTTTTCATGTAACGAGAAAATCAGACAGTATCAGTATGAGATAAAATCATGCTAATGTTAAGAGCTCAAAAGAGAGCAAGTGAAGTACGGAGTAAAGTTATTACGCGACTAATTATATTTTCATCAATGAAACACATATCTGAAGCTTCATGTCATAATACATAACGTAGATACAATAATATACCTGCATTTAAATCAATACAACAATCATCATAATCATCGTTCATGTACGCTTATGTGCAATCCACTTTTCAATAACCGAACGCTCAATAACCAACTGCATAACAAATATGTTACATAAGCATGTAACTCATAATTCATATATCTTGTATATATATATTATATATTCCAATAGTTAGACATTAGTGTATTATGAGTTAAGTAGGTTGTACCTTTCTCTTTAGTTCATGATATTTAGTCACATTCTCATTTAAAACCACGGAGCAGTAAACTATAAGGAGGCTGCTACAAACCAATTTTCTATATTTTTCGCGTGATTCAAATAACCGCAAAATGTTTCCAGACAACGGATAGTCATAAAGGAATAACAAGGGAATAACTTCCGGTTGTATTTAGAAAAGATCAATCTTGCAATTTTCCAAAACAGCTCGTACATGCAACTACATGCTGACTACTGGGCAACAACCAACTCATGGAAACAAAATTCGGTTATTTGAATCACTGATTTTTGAAGACCAAACGGTACTTTTGAATACCATTGCATGCTCCATGTGTTCTATCCTCCTTGTTTAAAACTGTCCTATTTAGCTTAAACTTATTTTACCCGAACCGTGGTGGTTATCAGAGAGACCTCGAGAGTATAACAGAAGCTGTTTCAGAATTTTGCCACATGTATATTTCCTAATTTTGAACGATGTGCGAAATATTCAAGATAGCCATTTTGTAGAGAATTGAATATAAGTACACTGTAAAATTATTAAAGATTTGCATCCGCAGGTTTAGGAAATACGTCAAGTATAATATACCCGACAAGTCTAGGAGTAGCGATTGGCGTAATTTGTGACCTAGGTGTTACAAATGAAATCCTTTATACACTTGCTTTCAATGGATACATCACAACCCAAGTGTCATTTGTGCGTGACTTTTGACCTTGTTTCACTACCCGACTGCATATTTAAAATCAGCACTACAGTACCTTCTGATATATTACAAGCTGTGTTGGTCATTTGCATGACCTTGTTTGAACTCTGCAGTATATATTTATAATCAGGACTGCATAAGCTTTTGAATGATATGTCACAAGCTATTTGACGCTTATCTTATTGGTTTAGCTTATCAGTTGACCTTCTTCCCGTGACCCCATATAACCCATCTTCGAACCCATCCTCCGGTTTGACCTTAGCTATCGACTGATGAAATCAGAATTTCAAAAAGTCAAGCGGTTCGAAAGTTATCGTGCCCACAGACATACGTCGCGATACCAGGTCTTCTTAATATGTACCTAAAGTACATATCAATGAAGTTGTAATATGTATCCTTATGTATTAACTACTTATGTATAATCCTCATGCACTGATTCATTCGTTGTTTTTATTCACGCGTCTAGCCGTTTCAATACACGTATTAGCGATTGATGTCCCAGCAGTTACACTTGCACAAAATCAATCATCAACTAAAGCATAATTAATAATTATATGAACTTCAACTTTAACTAGTCTTAAATAAATTAACCATGCGAATTTCTTTGAGAGTACTCGTAAAAATCCATATCCTAAAATTGCATTAAGATCTTTAGGCAGATCATTCCACAATATAGAACCTCTCTAATACGACGACGACTTAAACACGAAGATTTACAATTTGTTAACCTTAGCGGAATACTTCTTAAAGATTGTCTTGCAAAGTTACGTTTTTGCTTTATTGTCATAGAATTAAGATTTATCCGGATTTTTACAAGCCCCTGTTCAGATATCTCATTCATCTTCTATTCCGGCTCAATATTGGATAATGGAGTTCTATTTATTAGCTAATTAGAAAATTAGCTATTTTATCTATATTATGTATTATCCTCTTATGTATAATTATTCTCATGTACTTTCATGTTATGTATTATCATCTGATGTAGTATCCTCGTATGTATAATTCTTTTGTATTCTCATCTTATGCCATGCATTCGAATTTATTCTCATCTTATTTCATGTATTCTCATCTTATTTCATGTATTCTCATCCTATTTCATGTATTCTCATCTTATGTCATGTATAATCATGTATGTACTCTGTGAGAATTCGACCTATAAGTGTATTTGTATGTGGATGGAAAACCATAGAATTGAATTTTGACTCACCGCTAACTATGAACGTGAAGCACGCTTTTTCTAGATCGACTTAGACGGAGAGCAGCACAGATTTTGAACCAGTATCAAGAAAGTTTCTGCGGAGAACAATTACCTCAAGAACCTCCAAGCAGTAGTCATTGGTCTTGTTTTCTTGAGTTTTGCTTAAGAATTTTGTCTGTTGTATTTGATTGTTGAAATAAATTAGTTTTAGCATAATTGATACTCTTGCCTATTTTTGGACTGTTCGTTGATTATTGTGTTTCGCATTGGCGATATAATCTTAACAGTCTATAATCAATTAGGGAAAACCGGATTAAAGGGAGATATAATTCTACAGTACGAAAGAAATAGGTCCCTATCCGGAGATCTAAGTATTTGCTGCTTGATCGTAGTTAGGTAGATAGCCGAGTGCCACCTATCTATCTGTATTATCACTCATTTGATGCACTAAACAACAGCATATCCAACACGAATAATTTCACATTTCGCAAAATGTGTCAAATCGAATTGATGGTAAATGAATGTATATATATTTTGTTTTGTCATTTATCGAATCTTCAGCATGACATAAATACAAACAAGTATAATGGGTTGCATCTTTATATACAAATATACAATTTTCCTATTCTATTAAAAGTACAGAGACGAAAGGTAAAAGTGGAAAAATTGGCACACAATTAGAAGCATCAATCCAATGCAGGCACTCATAACACAAACAAAGAGACAAAAGCCGTTCTTATTTCTTTCATATGGCCACATTGCATTTTATTGCATCACGTAGAGCAAGTGACATAAAACAGCTGATTCCAATACGTTAAAATTAATATTTTAAGCCGATTTTGATTCGAATTATATTAGGTTAGTCTAATTTGACTCTTCTTCTGTAATGCAATGCTTACATCACTTTGCATTACATGTTTGATGTTTCTGTACACTAACTGAACCACTTATTATTGATCGTTGTTTGTTGCTCACATCACATGCACATGGCAATTTTTACAACTTTTCACTATGTTGTGTATTATGTTGTATGACTACATGATGATATTGAGTATTGCCTTTGTATATTTGACAGCAACAATCATGGATTTACATATAAAAGGAAATGCATTGGTATTGAGTAAAGCACTTTCACTATCCAGCTTCCAGCTGAATCCTATCATCACATGTAGAGGAATTTGGAGAAAGTTTTCATTATGGCAAAGCGACCTATTAATATTGATGATGAAAACAATCTGGTTTCCAATTCATCTAAAGTTGCACGGAAAAGTACATCAACGAGTAAGTTTCTTGGTGTTGAAAAAGTGTTACATTTACTTATTAAAGAGAACAAGTATTTAAAACTTTGTACGATTTAACGTTTTTAGAAACTTCGTGTGATCGCAGTTCTTCAACTTCACTTCACGGAACTTCAGTTCAAACCAGTTGCCTTAAATTGACATTATTGTATGTTCCTAAAACAATAATACGTTTCTTAATACCTTATCACGTTGTGAAATACTTTCTTCTATTTTCTCATTAGACCTGTCGACGAAATGACAATCAATGAAGATAAATCAAACTATGAGTTCCCAGTACTTGGCTCCGAGTGTCTTAAAAATGGAGAGACGTTTAAAAAGCTCGAAAACTTCAACATCCGACAGTCGAGGAATTCTACTCCAAAAATGTCTGCTGATATTATTCAGCAATATACACACAAAATAAGCGATGAAACCGGGGTTCAAGACACTAATAAAGCTGGCAATTCCAGCAAATCGATAGCAAGTGGTGGAATTTCACCAAGTAACTCATTGTCATCACATTGTACATCGCTAATTGATGACTTTTTTGAACTTAACGAGGAGTAAAATAATTGCTTTCTAATACACCACTACCATTACTATATTTTTCAGTTATAAATTCAAACTAATTTGGCAATTCAATTGCAGGGAAAAAAAATTGCATCGCGCTATGAGTGTAGTAAGAGAGGTCCTACCTGTAGAATATAGAGGAATACTTGAAGAAATTGTTCAATCTACAGGCTTGTCAGTAAATTATATATATGTGAAAAACATTACAAATTAATCATGTCATTTGAATGTAATTTTTTAATTGATTTTAGCCTGACACTCTTGAAAAACGTTTTTGTACACTCTTCGAACGCGTTTTTAAGTAGCACTGGGCGAGACTCGACACAGAATCAAAGCTCGAAAGATCTTATCAACAAATTGAAATCTTTTGATTTTAAACTACTGTACGTACACAAATGGATTTAATTTTCTAATTTTGTATGAACCCACAATGTAAATGTTTTTATTATCAAATATTTCAATAGTTTTCGGAAATTATATTATCCAGGTCTTGCTACCTTGGAGCAACAATGGTCAAAGATTTCATGGATCATCCGAGGGGTCTCGATTTCAAAAAGTAATGTAATCTTTAATTCAGTTTTTATTATATGCAATTAAAATGATATATTTAAAGAATGTTTTTATGCATACAGTAAACAAGATGATTATGAGAAAGAACAGAAAGCTACCACACAGCAAGAGGTATCTCCAGGTTCCATTTCCAATTCTGAAACAAGTCCTCAAGTTGTTGCTGGAGAAAGGATGGATGTGGTATAGCATAAATCGCTGAAAGTTCAATTAAAATTAAAAAGCTTAAACTGGTAACAGTTTGGTGTTTTTCTTTTTTTAGTTCTGTGCGAAACCTGGCACATCGTTGCTAATAACAGAAAATGATGATTCGTTGACATGTATACCTGTTCCAAACCATGACTCTAGCCATGATGATAGCGGCACAAGTTCAGAATGTCAGGTATATTGTTATTCGCATGTCCTAAGCTAATTAATCCGGCAGTAAACTTGACTTGTTATTCATAGAAATTGGCTATAACCAACATTAACTGGGAGGAAGCGTCGGATTTTCCAAGCACAATGGAACAAAATGAGAAAATAAGGAACGTCGGTAAAAAACTCTTTATGGCCGTTTTCAGCAAAAGGGAAATACTAGAGTGCACCTGTAAAGGATCCAAAAATAAAAAAGCATTTGATGGGCAGAAAGTGCGTTTCATTAAAAGTAAGATGAGCAATGTTGATTTATTATATTTCATATATTTATGAGACTTGGGTACATTATGTGGAATGCCTATATTTAATTATTCAACAGGGGGTGTTGCCTGGCTTTTAACTGAGCCAAAAATTAAGACACAAACGGAATTCGATCTTTATGTGAAGAACATGGATCCCCGTTTGACTAAGCAGGATGAAGCCTTTTTGATAACTAAAGTCTTCACAGAATACGCGTATTGTCAACGTTCGAAACTGAATAAAGCTAAATCCCAGGAAATAGACTAAAAAATTTTATGCAAGCACTCGTTAAAATTTAGCCATACTTTTTTACTATTTATTTTACAATATTATAAACGATTCATTATTAAAGAATAAACAAAGAAAACATCCTTGCAAATACAATTTTTTTACTCGAAATCATAGTGTAATTAACCGGCCCCATTTACCAGTTTATCGTCTTGTTGTTTGCGGGCATGATAACATTTGGCCGTTTTTTTCAATTTCCGTTCCAGTCGACAGCTATGGCCATGTCTGCCAAAAATCGTAATCTGATTAGCCCATCCGATAACAAAGGTTCGTTAAATTCCTGTATTACCAGGTTTATTTTATTATTACATTTAACCAAGCTACTGTTAAAAACACCAAATAACACCATCCTTCAATTTAAACGCAACAAAAGCATGTACCTTCATTGAAAAACACCAGACTTGATCGTAATATATATAGTAATTGAAATAAACACATACTTGCATACTTACTGAATTTTAGTTTTATTCATGAGTAAGTAAGTCTTGCCGAGTGTCCAAAATGCACCAAGTAGGTGAACATTTAATGAACATTTAGTAGAGCAATACGCAACCGTTAATGATGAAAGTAAATCATTAATAGCAAAAAGATCCTGCACCCCCTGAAAAAAAGTTGCCCCACACACAACCACGATTAAATAAGTGCAACGAATCCATTCAGACGGAAAAAAACGAACAACTCAGTAATCGCGTTCTGTGAATTCTGGCTGTACAAATGAATGTATCTGTATTTATTTTGTCAATTATCGAACCTTTAGCTTGAAGTACAAACAAGCATAATAGCTAACATCTTTATATACAAATATACAATAATTTTCTAATTCAGTTAAACGTAAGTACAGAAACGAAAGTTAATGGTAATACCACAGGAATGTTGAAGGCTATCTTATTTGTAATGTCTACAGAGCACATTACTGGAAAACTGGTACACATTAATACGTAATATTACCTTACAGAATATAGAAGAAGCATAAAATGAAAATCCAGTCTTTTCTAACGAACATAAAATGAGGCTCATGCTCCCACCACAACTTTAAAAATGCATATTTTCTAGAAGCATTTACATGGTAAAACATCAACAATTACACTAGTAAGCAATGCGGAACTTCTGTAAACAGAAAATAATTTGATTGATTGGTCTGAGAATAGTAAACGCAAGGAAAAAGTTGCGCCATCAATGATTTCAGGAAAAATACCCCGTATAGAAATCATGATATGATAGTTCAATAAAATCGCCTCGTATTAGTGAATTCCGTTGATCATCGTAGTTGGAGGAGGAGCTGCTGGGTCAATGTTAAGTTTAAGGAAGTCTGCGTAGGCTTCCACTGCACGTGGAGGAACCAGCCTGGAAAAGGTAGTCAAATTAGCTTGAATCATAAAAGAATTGATTTCATTTTGTAAGATTTTGTAAGAGACGTTTGCAGCTCAATTTATTTGCATACCAAGAGAACATGGCCAGCCATCCGACTAGTCTGGGAGTGTATATGTATTCAACGTCCTTTCGAACTCCGTATACAATATTTTTGGCAACGACTTCTGGTGGATCGATTGGGAAAAGTAGTGGAAACCTGAGGAACATAATATTGCCTATATTTAAGCTTTGATTCAATTTGGCTCAATAATTGTGTAATGCGTCAAATAAAATTGTTGTTGGAAATTGCACAAAAATCATCCACCACTTTACCCATTTACAGCATTGTGCAATAAAACATGACGCAACTAATTCCCTATAGTTTTTTATACCTGGTATGGGGTATTCCATCAGAAAGCATTTCTGTCGAGCAATAGAATGGGTAAGCCACCGTGATTTTTACATTGGACTTGAGTATTCTAATTTCATCTCTAAGTGCATCATGAAGCCCGTGCACAGCATGCTTTGTTGCGCTATAAGCAGCAATATTTCTTGTGGGAAGAATTCCTGAAGCAGAGCAGACAGACACGAGATGTCCATGATTTTTTGCGAGCATCGCTGGCAAAAACTCTTTGATTACCTAAAATGAGCGAAACCAAGTCACAACTATAAGTAATCCACAAAAACTATCGTTGGATTTACCCAACCATCTAATTATTCTGTGATCAAATAATGAGCAAACGTTTTCTT
>JAQGAP010000557.1:0-31817 GCA_034697805.1 Orchesella bifasciata
CAGCATGAGAAAAGAATGACTAGTCTGCTTTTCAGTAGGTTGATACTTTCTCAAATATATACACAATGGGGTTTCCGTCTAATATGATTTGTTAGAATTTTAAAATAAACCCATTTTCAAGTGTCAAATATTGTGTTAGACTTATAATGGAAGTAAAGCTTGTTGGTGTCATTCTTATTTTGAAAGTAGTGGAAATGATTTTATCTGTCCTTCCCTACGGCTGTCTTTGTCTGTCCGTTTCGATAGGAACTTGACACAAGAATCCAGCAATTACTCTGGCAAACTGACAATAATTTTGAGTCAAAATCCTGTTCATTAAATTAAGTTTCATCAACCAACATGACTAGTGACTTCTGTGGATCCTTTCTGGGAATACTGACCTATCTCAAAAAATTATTTTTACACACACGCGTCACTGTTACACCTGATAATTGTAGCAATGGAATACCTAAAATCCGATTACCAACTAGACAGAGTAATGCAGGGGTCCGCTCCACTTTCATACACGAAGCTATGCAAGCCATGAAGCCATGGCTTCATTGTGGTATGATAAAAGTTTCTGGGAATCTTCATACAATACACGTCTTGAGAAACAATGTGTACAGAACCATATTAAATATTTATGATTAATGTCTTTTCCATTTCAGATCTATTTTTTCTTATTCACATGGATAACGGGATCTATGACGATTGGAAGGTTTTTTCCGGAAAAGTATGAGAGTGGGAACGAGTCACAGGCAGAAAATATGTCTGTTTATATGCTTGAGCAACAACATGTCACAAGCAGAACTTCCTCTGTCACAGCGGCCCCTTCCCATTCCAGAGGAAATGAAAGTAGTTTGGGGAATAACAGCACAAAGAAAATTCCTCTCTCATTCGAAACCAGCATGGAATTGGAACATGACAGAGAGAACAATAGCTTATCCACGCTTCGCGATTTTTTATACGGCGACGAGTTTGTAATAAGTAAGTTTGAATTGCTTTCCGTCCTTTCTCCGTAAATTTATTAATTATGGGAAAAAGAGTGCAAAGGTAGCAACAAAAGTTCATTTAGAGAATTATTTCGGGCCCGCGTGCCGTCAGAACACAGTGATTCACAAACAAATTGAAGAAATAACATTTGGACAATTCAGCTCAAACCAACTTGAAACTTTGTATTATGAATGGTCGTTATTGTTATTTGGCAACTGCAGGGTTTCATAAAAAGGATTCCAAGAATGTCAAAAATAAAGTTGAAACATATTAGTGGAGGATAAATTTCTGTGGGATGAATTATATTCTTGCCCTTAGAGCACCTGGCCAGTAACCAAAATGTGAGGTTTTCGACATGCTTCATTATAAAGACCCTTTCTTTCAACTTCATCGCCGCATGACCGATAAATTAAGATGTTGAAAACTCGTGACTTTTGTTACGATGCTGTTTCTATTGTTTTCCATTCGCCCATCTGTTTCTTTACTTGTTATTTTTCCCATTGAGAATATTCAAATTCATGGTAAACTGTACATGTACATGTTATATGAGATTTGCTATATGACATCCGAGTGTCAAATTGAAATATCAAAAACCGTCAGTCAATTTTCTTAGTACAAAAAGTGAGCTTATTTTGCCCAAAGGATTTCATACATACGTTTTATTTAAGTAAGGACCTAGAACTGGAGTGGAGTGCACTAGTGCAGATCCCTGTAAATCAATTTAGGCAGATGGATTTTGCGGAAAGAGCATCAAAGATAGTAAGGCTGATTTGATGGTTGTGGTATCATATAAATGCCACAGACACCTAAGTCGCCTATCCATCGCCTAAAAGTTTACAACGGAAAGGGGAGAATTAAAAGACACAAAAATGCTTTTATAGTGCGTAGACTCCGTGTCGATTAAAGACTATAAATGTAATTTCACTTTGGATCCTGCTTTTATGATGCATAAACTCAACCTTGCCTCACCGTCCCCGTTTTGTTTTCCAGCTCAAACAAACACGCGGTAATCCCCATTAACCATGTTTATTGATGTTATTTTGTGTGTGTTTTAGTTCAAAACGTGAACTTGTTTCTGGACCTGTTGTGCGAAGTGGTCGGTGTCTATGCATCCATTTTACTTATTCGAGGATTGAAAAAGGTAATTTAATCCCAATGGTGGCGGCAAGTAGTTTTCCCTAGTAATTTTCTGCTTTACTAACGTTTTCTTGTTTTATTATCTTGTTCACCGTGAAATGAATTGGATTCGATTACAGGAGAAAAAGAGCTGGTTTTGGCCATGGATGATTGTCGTCCCAGCTCACATCGCTATTGATGCATTCACTATATTTGGCATTTTGGTACGTCATTCTCATTCCCACACCAATATGACTTATGCTTTTATCGC
The DNA here is from genome assembly GCA_034697805.1 of Orchesella bifasciata. Taxonomy (NCBI): domain Eukaryota; kingdom Metazoa; phylum Arthropoda; class Collembola; order Entomobryomorpha; family Orchesellidae; genus Orchesella; species Orchesella bifasciata. The sequence continues at coordinate 2,360 of JAQGAP010000557.1, forward strand.
TTGTCAGCAGTATAATTTAATTGCAAAATATGTCACCCAAACAGCACTTTATTCCCTAATTAATTCCTGACTGTAATATTAACATTACCAAGATATGTCAACTATAGGGTGTAGTAATTGATGTTTGTTATTTATAATGCACACAGATGGACTACTATTTTCAACCACATGAAGCACAATTCGCTTTGGTTGTCGTCACAATGGCTGTGGACATCACACTCAACTCTATCAACGTGAGTTCGACATGTTTCAAATATGTTCGTTTCTATAGCTATTGTAAGTTTACTTCTTACCTTCGGAACATCATCCTCTGCCGACGGAGAGGAGTTATTCACAGAAAATATAAAATTCTTCTCCCAATACGCCATCACGAAAATCTATCGGAAAACTGGGATAAGTTGACGTTTGTCAGAGTGGAAGCACGACGTTGTGACTCTGTAGGTTGCTGAGCACTGTTGACTATTTGCGTTGCAAGTTAGAGAATTAGCTGCTCAGTGCTCAGGTATCATTTTCGTGGCAGCAAAAAGTTGTAAAAACGACAGCTCATGAATGTTTAATGTCCGCTTCGTATATTTTTTTTATTCACGTCATTCATTGATGCTGGTAATATGAATAATATATGGTCTTACTAGTCTGTGACGGGAAACCCAGTTTGGTCTCACAAAAAACACTCAAAGTCAATTTTATTCACAAGTGAAAAAAGTTCAGACTCCGTTTGCAAATTAGTTAAATGTGTATTGAATGATGATTTTAGATAAAAATAACTTTTAAGATTCTTATCTCGTTAAAATTTTATGCACAAATTGTGTGCTGTTCAATGTCATTAAATTTCCAATTATTTGCCTAAAGTCATTGAATTCGTAACGCTGAATGTAATGTTGAAATAAAAGATTGGTGGTCGGCAATAACTTTTTGTAGAAACAACAAAATGTGTCGTCCGATTCCAGACTGTGGGTTCTCCGTAGCTTATAATTATAATCTTTCCATGTATTCCGAGACACCTTTCTTGCTACAACGAGTAGAAACGAGAAACCATCTAGCATCTAGTCTACGAATGCCTTGTAGCGTTAACTTCACACAAATACTTCTCATCTAGCAGCTCATCATTGTTGTCTTGTGTTGTTGTTTGGGGAGATGATAATGACGATGAGCAATTATTTGCAAACACAGAATAGTTGTTTGTCCTCTCGCAACCTCGTCTCTTTTTCCATCACATATCTTTTCCCGTGTACTCTTCATTTTTTCATAGAATTCCTATACCGAGTCGCTACCTACTAACTATGTTGGAGTCTCTATATTTACAAGAATACAAAAAGGTCTTTCATTTGACATTGAGTTTACTGTGCTCGGCTTTTACGGCAGTTGGATGCGATTTCAATTAAATGGGATTCCGCAACGCTTTAAAATTGTATTAAATGAAAATGACAAACATTTAGGCTCTCGTTCCAGGCTTTATAATAGATTCTACCCTTGTGTTTTACTGTAGTCCAAATGATCCGTATTTACAAAATAATTTCAGCATATAACGGATATTTCATGGAATAAGCTGTATCACCTTACATGCATTTATACATTCGCAAGGACACTAAAACAGTGTTAGTTTTGGGAAATCTAAGGTTTGAAAACCCAGGACACGTCGACGAAAATAGTCAACAGCATGTTCGTTAAAAAACTTGAAGCGTTTTGTGGTCATAATCTGCACGGAAATTAATATTCTCCTGGTAGCGTTTTATAGTTATTGAGTGTCAAAGGAAATAGACTGTATTTTGATGAGTACACGGATCACGTCGGTTTACGTCAATTTATGAAATCCTGATGTTCTGCTTAAAACGTCGTCAATTAAACGTTGCACGTGGAAAACAGAAGCCATTAACGTGCATCTAAATGATGATATATTTTGGTTACTTTCGAAGGCATATGGATTCATCTGCGTTCTCAGTCAGTACCAGGAATACAACGCAGGACGTGGCACCGCAGCCTACGTTGAATTTAGTTCGGTGAGTTTGAAATAATGTACAAATTATATAAAAGTAATGTCATATATTGTAATTGTGTGATACGTCACAGTCACAACGGCAGATCATATCCAAACCAACGTCGAATTGAGCACCATTGTGAGCTGAAGGTCATGTATATACGTAGTCTGGCCATTGCTCCGGCCTGAAAACATGTTTCTATTGAAATACATATTAATATTACTTGTTGTAAATACTTGACTTGGTGTAGCACTTATATTACACTGCCTGGAGGCAGACAGGCTATCGTGGCAAGAAAGACGGGCATGTTGAACAATTTAATGTTAGATTGTACAAAGCAAATAATTCTCATGCGTGTGAAGTACAGACAGACTAGCTGATAAGTTTCCAGTTCAAAATCCGCAACCAGCTTCATTCAATATTTCATGGAAACTCTTCAATGTAAACACAAATGCCGTTTCATGTATCACTGTCTCAGGCAGCTTGAAAATATGTTTTTTGAAGTAAGCATAGACACACTTTAATGCAAACGTACCCTCATTCATGATAATTGCAAAACTGTAGCTTTTAAAGAAATTTATTAGAAAAGACCGAACGCTTGAAAATCATCAAGTAGTTCTCAACAACCTTTACTTTCACTCATAGTGATTTACAATAAAACGATGAGTAGTCTTAGTCAGAAAGCAGAGAATCGTCCGTGAATTTATTATGACCAGAAATTTATAAACCACAATGAATCGTTTTAACTTTCACTACTTACTTAAGTACTAATTATAATTTCTACGTATTCTATTTTCATAATTGTTATTGGCCACACAAAACCACCACTTGAACCCCAGTTAGTTAGCTTGCCTCTTCGACTCACTGTGAAGTGGCTTAAAGGAACCATGCAGCAAATGTTAATGGCAGTAACTACTTTCACCACAACCATTCCATAATTTAATACACATCAATTGGCTTCTATGGTTTATGCAAAGACACTGGCGGTTCTCATAATGATTCACGTAGTAGAATGAAAATTAACAAAATTATCTCCACGGATAAAGCACAGATCCAACCATGTATGTACTTTTAGATTAGAAAACTGATTGTGGTTCAAATTGGTTGTATGAATCTAGCAAACTCCTGCCATCATGTTGGAATCAGCCGCAAGTTCGAAAACCGTACTAAATAAGCCGAAGACACTTTCCGGCTCACATAATCGTAGATCTACGAAAGACTTTTCCTCTTCCCGCAGCTATAACGACAAAAGTGATACTTATTGCGAGGAATTTTCATTACAGACGTTGGCGACCACGAACGAAAAACGCAATCTCTCAGACGGTGCAAACTCTCATCCCAACAACAAGGCAGCGAAAAACGGTAAAATCAATAATGGTCTCCAAGTGATTGTGTCAGATGAAGGATCAAACACGCAAACAGTTTTGAAGGAAAACTCATCTTCTTGTGACCTGGACGCAGTGGTAGCACACAATCCAAATGTGGACCGGCAAAATAGAGGATCCGTCAAATATGGAAAATATCTGGGTTTCCAGAATCTCACTAAGGATAGCAACCTGAAGATAACCAATGTGCAAGACTACGACTCCTCTCCCACTTCCAATATCGACAGGGTTAACTTAATGTCGTCAAACGGCAATGGCTGGCACAGGGATCAATCTGAAATTACCACAAACAAGTCCGATTCTGAGTCGGAGGACGCGGATGTGTTGTCCGCCTTTGGTATTTCATCGAACTAGTTACTGCGGCTGTTTGACTAGTCATCCGTTAGTGAATGTTTTTTGATCAGTCTTATTTGTGAAGCCGTAGATCTAATCGTAAGTATAGTCATCAAATTATCTTCCTTTCGGAGTCTAAATAAGCTACCATATCTCAAGCAAATAAATTTGTAATATTTTTCGTTTTACTTGTCATTAGATAAAAGGATGTGCTTGCTGAAATCAGCTAGTTTAGATTAATAAAAGTTGAAAGTTTTTTTTTGGAAAGTTCTCATATTCCCCGTTTCCCTTTACGTCATTTTACGCCTGCTTGAACTTCAAACCTTTAGGAAGGTTTGGAAAGTATGACAGCTTCGCATCCAGTTTGTACATTTGGATACACATATAACTATGCTACTTCATGCGGGTCCAGCAGGCTTCGTGATTTTGATGTATATACTTTGAGGTGTAATATCAAAATAGTATTTAGTTATTATCTAAGGCTGAATGTTATTGAAATTGCAGAGATACTGCTGATAAATTGGTGAATAAAACGAAGTAAACATGGGCTATTAGATTATACTTGAGAATATAAGTACTACCGAAAATTACGAATACGACTATAGTAAATTATACGTTTTTAATAAAACAGAGAATGTCATAAAGAACTTGAAAGCTATATGGTGTATGATATTTTACCGTGTTGAAGTTTTTAACAAGCTGAAGTCAACTTTACCTACTCTTTGAAATGATGTTTTACTTTATGTAGGATGTAGGCGGTTGTCAAATTGTAATGCAGCCATTGCTCTTAGTAGTAATTTAATGAAGATAAGAGGGATTTTATAATGTCAAGGAGAGTGTACAGTTCTCGTCAATTAAAATGCTTTGATCTCTAAAATTAGCTGTAAGTTTATATTCTGTGTTGATATTTTTTAGATATAAATGTAGAGTATGTATGAAGAATTGGAACCAGTACGGAAACCTGAAATTGAAACAGTATGTGAAGTAAGAATCTGTGAGAAAGAATGTTATAAAATACCTGATCAATTTGTTATTGTTGCTAGTTTGACGGTATTATTAGCATTAATACTAACACAATATAATAAAAATGTGATACGTGTATCTAATCCAACCATTCATAGAACAAAATAATTATACTAAATGTATTTGGTACTTATGGCGCTAGAATTTAGCTGAAGTAGAATTACTAGTAACTATCACATCGTATCGATAGCATACTTTAGCGTTTTAGATAGCATACGTTATATGGTATTATATAAGAAGAATTATTGTAGATGATTAGAGTTTAGTCGGAGAATAGCCAAGCGTGTACTATTCTTTGAATTTTGTTTTAATAAGTTTTAAAGTCATATTTCGCCTCTCTGTGTGTACGTATGTTATGCTACAGTTTATTCATAAAATAAAAAACTGAGATTAAATGATTTAACTCAATAGCATCGTTAAACTTACAAATGGAATGTTTTACTGTTAATGGAATACATACCACCTCGGTGTTTAAAATTGCACAAACTCGTGAGCAAATGCAGGACATTGTTATTTTGGATTCGTGTTTTCAAATGGAAATAAACATTGCAAATTTCACAAACATTTGTTGTTAACTGACGACAGTATGCTTATATGTTTCGGTAGGATTTAAATTTTCATCATGAGAAAATTCATATTTCAAATTTGAATTCATAAAAACAGCAAACTCATTTTACACTTAATTTATTTCCTGATTACTTAAAATTAGTGCATAGTGCAGTTATACGGAACATTATGTCAATTTAAAAAAAATGTAAATCTTTAAACCTTTTCAACTTTAGACAAAGTTGAAGTTTAAAATTGCTTTTAAGCCTGTTTGACTGTAAGGGTCTTTGTTCATTTCGGTCGATTCAATGCTTTACCAGTTCTACAAAAACTCCACCTATCAGATACCTTTGTATTTCGAAGTACAACAAGGTAGTACTCCTGACGTCTGAAAAGATGGGATGATGAAGTTTGCTTTCTCTTAGAGTTTTCATAGAAAATGTCAAGTGTTAGGACTTTTAGAATATCTAAGTATTTATCAAATTGCAACCCACACAAAGTCAAATTTTAGGGTTGATTACGCGCACAGACATGCCACTATAAACTAAATATTACGTTTAAGTCTGCATGCAGATGTTTATGGTGAACACTTTCTTTGACATTTCAGAAGGAAATAATGGTTGAGCAATAAGCTTACCTTATATTGTGCCATCCTATAAAACTTCAGAATATTTGCTTAAGACAGACAATTTTAATGGATTTTGAGACAAAGAAACAAACTTTGTCTACATCAATAATACAACAATGTTGAATGTAAAATTAGTTTGGCAGAAACTGCACTTGAGGGTTTGCCTATCCACTTTCACTATTTACACTGTCAAATGTTATCCCTCTTTGGTTCAAATCGGTCTCTGTCCTTTCCATGCTAGTAACCCGGCTGTAAACACAGATGGAAGTATAAGGATGACTATGGTAGCAACACAAGCAAAGCTTCCTTTCTCGGAGAGACGGATTGCTGTGAAGTTTCCGGAATACTTCGGTCCATGAAGCTCCACTCTCTACATATGCCACACAGAAAGGTCCGTGTGCTTCATTCATGCATCAAACTTGAACCCGTACGTACACATTGTGGTCGATACGCATCACCTGGAAGCGAAGTAGTAATTTGTAATACGATATGATAGTAAGATTGAAATGTAAAATGAAGCAATTATCAATTTTTAATTTTTATGCCCCGTCAAAGTTTTTTGGGTTGGAGAAAATGATAAAAAATCCCATTTCAAGGATGTATTTGTGAGTTATAATCATCCATGAATCTACCATGAATCATCTCAGTTCAGGCTGTTAGATTTGGGTATTTAGAATTCTCTCTACGGCAAATTTTAATACGTATTATTGATTATAGGCGTAAAAATTGTCAGCAGAGCATTCTGGAATTGTAGCAGAATAAAATTGAGCAATCACAGCAATAATATATGCCAGGCAGTCAACAATTTCTGCGTAGTCTCAAGTTGCCCCGATGATAAAGATTAATTTCCAATAAGATGTTGTAGCTGGATTGCAGCAAAGGTGCAATTATTTATGTACAAAGCAAGTAAAGCCATATCATTTTTATTTCCTGTTGCTTTCAATTTTAAAATCTGTTCATAATTTACAACTCATTCTCATATCACGAGCGAGCGGCTTTCCCGGAAATTGGGACCCAAATACATTTCCTTAAAAGTCGTCTTAACACAGTCATTAGCGTTTTAAAAGGAAGTAAAAGCAAAACACAATAAATATCTAGTTTCTATTGACACACCGTATTTTATTGGGATGCAATTGTACACTACCCCACAGACATGCGGCTGTAAAGTGTGTGTGTGTGTAAACCGAAACCTAAAGCACCTGGCTTATTCATCGGAGCCATAAAACAAGGTTCGTTTTTACAACTTCAAGTACTTTTAAATTGTCCTGTCGCATGTGCTCAATACCCATATTGCATTTTTATTATCTGTCAAAACTTAGGATACGAGTTGTTTAACACAAAAAGGCTGGAAAAGATTCCATCCACATTGTCTCAGCAGCATCAGCACACAACCAAGAGAGAATGCTGCTCATAGTGATATATGAAGACAATGCAATATTCCTTCCTGCTCAGAACACTACTCAATAGTCTTGTGTGAGCATAGCTGAGGTACGTTTTTCTTAGAGCAAGAACAATGCAATTTGGATGAATGGAAAAAGGCCTTCTGCTCGTCGTTATTTGCCCCCTCGAGGCAGAAAGGAAATAGTATGTCAACATCATCCCAATTCCATCTTCAGATTAACGTTGCCTTCCCATATATCTCAAGGAAAGGCAAACATTGTATAGGTAACATACAAGCAAGGAACATCCCGTGTGTTTTCAAATAGAGATGTGTGTATGCTCAACGAATACATTTAAAAGTTCTCTATTCATTGCCAGAGAACATTAAAAACGCTTTTGAAATGTAGCGCACTGGACCAAGAATAAACCTTTTGATGTTTACCATCATGAAATAATAATATTGCAATTATCGTCTTTATGAGGATTAAGTACATCCATTTCCTACGACCACCAACGCCAACTGCAACTGGAGACCGTTGTTCAACAGGATCATTCCGGCAAGATTCTTGTTTCGCCCAAAAGGTTTTATTGCCTTGAAGTCTGAAAGTTCAAACTAGTTACATAGTTGTAATTTGCAATACGAGATGTGAATGCGTGATAGAACAAGTATATAAAAACGTTGTATCATAGAGATGTGTGAGTAAGTTTAGTGGAAGGGAGTATAGGATGTAGCAGAACTATATTACTTCTGCAAACCTCACACGCTGGAGGCCGAAATGTCAATGGTTTCTCCTTCACCATCCAGTTTTCAGCATCTGTTTTAGTAATGAATGGTCATCCTGTCATCTTTGGTGTATATCAAAAAAGCATTTTGAACAGCAGTGGTGTCTGTCGATGACTTAAACGTTGACCCCAACAACCAAACCACAGACGGGGAGAGAAAGAAGAGTAGACATTTTAGTAGGGAAAACAAAACGCACTTTTAAAGCGTTGAAGAGTTCTTATATCGAGTCGCTTCTCATCTCATCCCATGCAATAACTTTTCTGCCACAAGAGCAGGGTTCTTCACCATAATGTGGCAAACTCTGCTGCCTACATCATTTTTTTTTGTTATTACTTCTGTCTCTGTTCTGTCCTGTGGCAATCTCACTAACACTCGTTTATACTTATGCCATTGCATTGGTTCAGCGTGCCTGAGCTCGCATCCCATTACATAGTTTTCTTGCAACATTCATTTATTTGTACGAAAAGCTATAAATGCAATAGGACAACTTTAATAGTGGTGGTACTGATGGCTCATTATCAGTCACGTATCAGGTGATTTGTTGGACAGACGACTGTGCTTATGGATTCAATACTAATAATTATAAAAGCGTTATCACCACACACTTAAAACCATTTCCATTTGAGGATTTAAAAACGAACGCTCTCAACAAACATAATAATTTACAGCTTGCTGTACTAAATTATCTTTATGCCACAACTCTGTTTTGTGTTCTTAACTCAACCGACCATACATTTCATCTCCGTAAAAATGCTTATAGGTATTATGGATAATTCCTCCTTCAGTCTGGATATGGGAAGCTGCATGAAGCCAAGATTTTGAGCATCAATTGCGCTACAGGTTTTCTTCATGTCTCAAAGCCTCTGATTTGATGATGTTGCTAACAACATGATTCAATAATTGTATTTCGGTGACACTTTGAGGAATCTCGTTGGCTTAAATGCATGCAATACTGCATATCAGCCATCAGCCTTGTTTTGGGGTTTAAGATTAGTTAGCCTCTGCATTTCAATTTTAGAGCAGATTTACAAGTGTCATTTTCCACTATACATGCTACATGTTGAGTTGATGGGTAACTCAGTTTGCCAACTTTTGTTTGAGCTAGATATGATTATACAAAAAAGGCTGATGATGATGATGATGATGCAGCCAAGTGCATGATGTGTAGTTGGGTCGATGTAATCATTTGATAAGGGATAAAATGTTGTGCCCTTGCTCAACAAACTCGGACTGTTTGTAACCAACCCACAATAATAAATACATCCCGTGCAGGGATTCGTAGACATCACTTTCTAGGGTGAATGTTATGCAAGCGACTAATGCGGAACAAAAAGGGATCAACTCAAGAACCCGGGAGACATGCCATACAAACCAAAATAATATGAACACATATTGTCCTCCAGCACTCGGGTTTCGTCATCTTCACATCAAAACTGTAATCAATGGCTTCGCCACGCCATCAAACAAATAATAATATCTCATCAAACGGGACTAGTGACGTGACGACGACGATTCAGATTCAGTTAGCTGGACCTTTTTTTAAAAAATTAGATGAACTGCTGCTGTTTTGCTTTTTGAGCTCTTATTACTCCGACGATCCCTTCAGAACTGGTGCTCCCTCAGTGCTCAAAGCTGCTCAACTCCAACGAAAGAGCTTCAAATGCAACAGCAACTGCTGAGACTGTATGCTGATGATGATGATGAGGAACAAAAGGGATCTCATCCTTTGTTCAGGAAAGTCTCTGGTTGATAGGAAACTTGACGTAATTTGCAATTGCTTCTTCATTCACATGTATTATAGAAAATAAAACGTAGAGAAAGGAAAAGGTTGTATATAACTGCTCTGTTGCTATCAAAGTATTGTTGCTCCTGCTGCCATATAACTGCATCATAAATATATATTGTGATCCTGTACATAGCATATTTCTTTGTTAATCACTACCTATGCTCCTACTTACTGCTTCTTTTGATCATCCAAAACTGATAATAGAGCATTTTTTGTGTGTATCGTGGGGTTCTTCAATTTTTCCAGATCTGATAGGAAAAAAACCAAGTTGCTCTGCTAAACTTCCCGTCTCGTCTCCATAAAAACTCAAACCTTTCATGGCATCCAGGATTCGCTTACCATCACTCATCATCACTCTCTAAATTTTAACTGACGGAGCGACTAACTGTGTAAAATCCATGCTATGTTCGTCTGTGCTGCCCCTTGGAGATGGAGAGGCAAGCACCGAAAAAATACACTGTACAGTTCGAGTGTGCCAGTGAAACGGTTTGAGTTCGATGGAAGGACTAAGAGAGGGTTCTTCTTTACTTGGATTTTGGGATGATGTTACATGTTACATCGTAGCATTGTTGCTGTTGCCAGAGAACTGCTGTTTGTCTACAATTTTTACAACTTGTTCGGGTGTTAAACGCATCTCAACAGCAGAATAGGAAGAACAAATGAGATTCTCCAAATCCAACCCAATGCACGCATGTACATGGATTATTTTGTAGATACTTTGTATGCTGTATATAGATTATACTTTGTATACCTATCTACAGTTTATGGACAATGATGGGTCACTCATATGTGTTCGTCCTCGTCAGGGTTGTAGTCACCAACCACACAACTTTTCGAAGTTCATGACCAAAGAAACAACTTGCTATAAGTATGGTGCTCTCTGTTAAATCCCTAACACGATGATATTTAAGCAGGTATATACGTTCGTCGTCGATCCAACATATTACACCTTCATTTTTATATGCATCGCTGCTCTTTCGGCTTGATAGGAAATCCAATAAGATGTTATATAAGTCTACTTTTGTAAGTACATAAAACAAATGTTGCGATACAGGAGACAACTTTATAGCAGACCTTTTTTCAAATAAATTAATGACAGAATTGGTTTTTATGATTGTGATTGCATGCATACGCTGAGAAATATACATACACCTTTTTAGTTCTTGTAAATGATTAACAATTACGTTATTACAGCAATTACATTATATAAATGCAATCAGTCTACCGACAGAGGAAGACGATGCAGTGGAGACTTTCCTTTAACGGTGCATACGTTATTTTCAAATTGATTTACTGCCAAAAATAGTTTCGCCGGTTGCGACTGTTGCGAGTTACAGCAACTAGCCTTCACAGAACGCCACCTTTTCCCATTTCCTTTCTGATTGAGTTTTATGAAAATAATGAAAATGAAAAGTGGAGGATTGAAATTGAAAGTCAATAATAAAATAACACTGTAAATATTCACAAATACTGGATGACAACCACCTAAACATTTAAGCAATAAAGTGTACCGTCAAATTTCATTCAAAACCTCGTCTGGAGTTTGTAGCCGAAAACGCGTAATATTAGATTTGCAGGAGTAGACGCATGTAGCAAAACGTTTCAAATTTCAACTGAAACAACTTACAAACCAGCAACTACAAAGTCATCCTTGATAAAAACATGAGTACATTTTTTCACGCTTTGCGAAGCGCATATTACATCAATTTGAACCCTGAAACAATAATAGCAACACATTTTTACGCACCTAAACTTTGAAAGATACATTCGAATGATAATCATCCACACATGTAAATTTGGGTAGGTAGTTATGTATATTTTTGTTTGAAACCGGCGCAGACAGTCGTCTTGAATATTCAGTTGGCAAGAAAAGGAAAACAGTTTTGTGTTTCTCAAGAAGAAGTGCCTTGAATTAAAATTGCATGGAGCGTCTCAAAAACATTATCATCATAGAAGGAAGAATAATGCTCTCACTGTGACTGGGAAACTAGGATCCGTTTTTTTGTGCGTTTCATCCCATAGCTAATTTTTGTTTTTTCTTGGTCTTTACTACTTGCCATTAAACCCTTTTTCTTTGACAGTCAGAAAGCGAGTTTATTTCAGCAAACCATCATCATCATCATCATCAGTAAGCTATGGCTCCTTGCGTGGCTTTACTAATTCCCGTTTCATTCTTATGCATAAGTTGTACTTTCATTATTAATATATTATGTACATTCATACATTCATTCTTGTCGTTCATTACCTTTACATAATATTCTGTTATTGTGTGTGTGTACCTATAATTTCAATTCATGTTTTTTATTCATCCTTTTTTCACGTTATACCATGTGGGCATGCATATGGCATGTTGGTGAGTGAGCTTGCGAATGGATGTTGCTGTGAATATGATGAAGGTCTAGTATTCCGCACTTTGGAAAATAGCATGGGCTGCATTGCATTGTGAAGGTAAAGCACTTTGTCTCTGTGTATCCAAACCAATCCAGCTCTATGCGTATTTCAAAACAACGCTTGCTGCTCCTTCCACAAGTTTTCAAACAGAGGAAGAAGAAGAAACCCTTTCCTTTGCGTAGAGTTCACACACACACACATGGAGTTGGAGACGGGAAAATGTATGTGGTAGCGTAACGCAGAGAGCGTCAACCAAATCAAAAACTTTACCAATGCACACATTTCCCATACTTACGGAGGGTAAGGAAAGCATGGTGTGATCAGTGTGATGGTTTGGCTGGCTGGTTAGAGCGACCGACAGTTGTGCAATAGGAGGATAATATTACATGGGCTCCTGTTTCTGTATCGTCTCTGTTTGCAAAGCAGTAAAGGAGAGCTTGTTAAAAAAGATGTGTATTTTGTGCTTTCTTACTCACGAGGATCAGCTCAGTTCTGTTGAGAGAATCCAGCAAACTTGGTCTCGTGTATGCTGAGCTGGTTGAACATAGAAAGACTTTTACTTTATTTCTAGGTCTGCGTCCATGCCATGCACACACTCGAGGAGTTCTCTCCTGCCTGCTGCATGTGAGCTGAGCATACCTGCATGCAAGTCTTTGTCGATTGAGCCATGACATTGTATTGTAAACACCATGAAATACTCACACCAAAATTCTAATGCAATATATATTGTTGATGTTGACAAATGAATGCAATACGGAGCCATCCCCAAGCAGCAACTACAGTACTTGTGCGTAAATGAAAAGAAATGAAGGAAAAACTTGATCTAGGCAAAATTCTCTCCTCTGTTGTGAGCCAACGAAGGGTTGGTTCATGGAATAATAATGATAGTAATACTTTTTTTGAGTCTTCACTCACTCTTCATTCCGTACGTAGCAGAACGGAACGGATGGATCCTCCGTGCACATCGGCTCGTCGTCCTGGTGGCATAAGCAATGCAAAGTGGGTGATCAACACTGGAGGAGGGGGGTAGTTGGGCTCCGGAGTTTTTTGACTGTGTTCGGCCTCCTCTAAATAACTTGCTTTTCTCATGCAATAATATCAGCGATGGCATTGTTAGATCTGAGCATGCAATTCAGCTACCACCACGGTTAGCACAACAGGATCCAGTGAAAATAGCAGTGGTTTAATGCAATCCAACTTACACACGTACATATTATATCTTCTCATCATCAATGTTGTTGCAAACCATGCACACTAAATAAATAGGTATGCACTATGTATCGTGTCATCCGCCGCACTGCTCCACTCATTTGACTCTCTGCAAAAAGGTTTGCATTCTATTCCCGAACAACTGGTACAAACAATGCAACACCCATCCCCATGATTTCTTACAATGTCTTCGCTAATTGTCATTAAAAATAGATTTTCCTAACTTCTTCTGTCCCCTTTGTCGCCGCCACGTTCATTAGATTACTTTCTCTGCTAATATAAGACCTTTTTTGTTTTCCAGGCTTACAAAGTTTGTTGCAGCAAGCAGCATTTGGTTGCGCAACAATATATTTCTATTTCTCCGTATCGCTTTTCTACCCTGTGCCCCTTTCTAATGACATGTCTGCGTGAGTACATACCCAAAACCCAAATATCCCTAAAAAATTCTTTCCCGCATGTAAGTAAGTAGGCATCATCAGATAGATAGATCGTGTCTTTCAAAAAGTGAAGCGACTGACTGACTGAGCACAACGGACGGATGTGATGTGATGGAGAAGGAGTTGTGTACATGCATGCATTTCAAACCTCATAAATATGGACATCCCATACATTGTACCAATGCCATGCCATCGTACACCTTATACCTCAGCATGCATGTAAGTGTGCGTGGATCAAACTCAAAATGTTCAGAGAGACCGCAGTTGGTCTGGATTATTGCACAAGACTGATACATAATATTTGTTGTGATGTCTCGGCTGCAATGGACTGCATGTATTTATGTATATATGCCTAAAAATAATACAGCTTCAATTTCCATTTCCATGCTCATCCCACTCCAACAATGTTATTGTTGAACAAGTATGGGATTTGGAGTCTCTTCATATTTTGTTGGCTAGGTAAAATCTGTATGTAGTAGTCTGTATATTATTATTGCTTTCAAAATCAAAAGTGTAGGTACACGGAGGACAAGAACAAGTACGGGTTTTTTATATGGAGAAAATTTTAGGATGGCTACAAGCAATGCAATCACTTTGTTCCTTCATCATTTATTCGTCTTCTCATTCTTCAGCTGCAATTAAGCATGAGATGCTATTCTATTATTTAAAAAAAACGTCTTTTCGTTGGCAAAACGCACGGTAACACAAGAATGTTCTCTCCTGCAAAGCAAAAGTGGACTCAGTGGTAATGGTTTCAGCTCAGCCTCGTCTCAACCAACATTTTAGTGTAAAGCTCTGCTTCACACAAGACAAGACGGCAAGCGACAACTAAAACATGAGCAGGGGAAATTGTATTAAAGCATTTATCCGTGGTGGCTGCACCAAAGTATTGGAGAAGAACGAGAGAGAGCTTTTTACTTTACTTGAGCCAATACAAAGTGCAGTGCATTGCTTCTTCAGTCCTCGTTTGTGCCACATGTATACAATGCATGTAAGAAATATGTATTATGGTGGAAACGAAATATAGAAAATGAAACTTTACTCGGCGAGCCTTGCATGGAACAAGATTGGGCAACATTTCTGATGGCACTGACTGTGTAATAGTAATATACACGAACACATGAATGTACATCAATTCAATGCTCAGCTTGTATGTCTCTACATTTCTGAAGCACATCTTAGTGAACGAATCTATGTAATAGTTAGATGGGTTGCTGGCTATAGAAACGAGTATAAAAGGATGTTATAGTCATCCATAAATATATTAAAATATGTACATCTAGCTCTCCTATAGTGGGCTCCCTGTTTATATGAATTTTTTGGTCAGGGTTCTGGTTATTGAGTTGGGTTGAGAGCAAAGAATATAGCTAGTTATAGGACTATAAGCTTGTTAGCTTAAGCATATACTGCCATGGATGTGCAGTGGGTCTCTTCTGAGCCTCCAGCAGCAGCAGACAGGATTGGAAGGGAGAGGAAGTGTGATTGTGACGCTCCTGGCTCAGGATTTTTGCTTGTGTACGCCAGTTTGTGAGGTTTTCATGTATTCTAGTTATTTCATTTTTGTATTTTAGAATCGTTATTTTAGAAAAGCTGTGTCCAGTTATTTTAACTCTTTTTCCGAAATATTTTTTGAAAAGTGTGTGTGGTTTTTACGGATCTTTTGTATCAGACTGAATCACTTCAGAAAAAAGGATTTTATTCAAAAACTGCATGCACTCAAAGTTATATCCTTCATCGCATCGTTGTACTCAAACCCATGAGCAAGTGTTGTTATGATTGATTAAAACTAAGTACTTAAATGTGTGTTAATAAATTATAGTGTGTGTATACATGAACCCCCTTGTAGCTAAAAAAAATTCGTGCTTTGATAACGCGTTAAAAATAAAGTTGTACATGGATTGGATCAGTAAATTCACGTTTTAAAAAGCAGACAAAGCTAAGTACATCCACACTGGAGATCCTCGGTTAAATTTGTGAGTGGGACACCAGATCACAAACTTTTTAAAGGTTATGATACGTTATATTATGCAATCCACATTTCTCACATGCAACTCTGCGTTAGTGAGTGAAGAATAGGAGCAGAGAGAGAGAACAATATTCTTGATATATGTCTATGTGGTATGGATGGCCATAATCATTTTCCATAACCTTGACAGACAAGTTCAACACACTAATCACAGCAGCCGAGCAAACAAAGAGGTATACATGCAATTGCAATACAGAGTTAGCCATCCTCATTTGCAACGACAGACAAACACAGTAATAATTAGTTTGAGTGTGGATGTGAGAGTAAGTTGACACTTACGCTAGAGAAAAGAGCAATAAGAAGGTAGTTAAAGTTGACACGCCAGCCTTCAAATACAGATACGCAAGCAAGCGGTATCCTTTCGGCTGGAGCAGAAAGTATTTTGCATACATTTTTGGTATGCAAGTTTAAAGAAGATAGATTGGGCTACCAGCTGCAATATATAGACTTGATCTCTTCGTCATTGTAGCCCTTGCGTCGGTTCAGTAGTCTTTGAAAAGTGCGAATTAACAAGGAATTAGTAATTGCTGCAGCCAGTCAGCCAGCTAGATTGTGAGAAAAAGAACTGGTCTTGGAGAAATAGAAGCGAGACGGCAAGACTCTTTGTTGATTCCATGCAAATTTCAGTCTGATCTGATTACACTGTACATCTGCTGCTTGTAGTATTTTGTATTATGCTTAATTTGAGAGAATGAAATTCATTGGTATGTGAAAATGAAGTAATGACAAAAAACATTGTGGACTACCGGAAAAATAAATTGTGTTCAGCCTTTCGAAAAAGCTCATGTAATCAAAACATTGCCTCGTTAGTAATAAAATAGTCTACTGAAAGGTAAACTTGGGTAAAAACAGTGAGTATATCATAGTTTTCTCCAAGTGGTTTTAAATTATTAAGTTGGTGTGTGAGTGGAGAACAGAAATGAGAGTTTCCTCTTGTATGATTTTACAAAGCAACGTAGAATTAAAAGTGAAGTGATTTGAGTGCACGTCACATAACAAATCGATTTCATGTGACAACGACACCAGAAACTGTCTGATAGTTTGAAATGAGATCAGAAAATTGTGACAGCAGCAGTAGTCTGCGATAGACAGACAACCGCAAAAGACAATAATAAAAAGTGTGTTTGAATGAAAGTGAAATTCGATTTGTAGCATCGACATCACCGTAATTTGACAGTTGGTATGTATACACGCTCTAACTAACTAGTTAAGTGGTTGAAGCTGTATAACAAAGTTAGTCGTTGATGCCTTTACAAAATTCTTGGGAATTTTCTTTCATCTCGTCAATAACTAAAGGAAAAAGTGTAAGTTGATTCCTCCTCAAAACTCATTCATTCACTTACCCACATTTTACCTGGAAATACCAAAAGAGCTACAAACATCCAATTGTGTAAGATGATATCAATTTGATACTGATGATGCTCAAGTATTCTCCTTTTCATTCACGAGAGTAATATAATCATAGAACGCTTTGCTAATATTACACCATTACACAATTCTCTGTGTAAACTGAAGCCAGACGTTCATACCTAGAGCTTTTAACTGCAGACTGAGGAAGATTCTCAAGTGTGCATATTGTTTTGTTTCAGTCATATTTCATATTTATTTTAAGTAGCTTATGAAACTCGAGCGCATCAAATAACGTCAAAAAGGCCGTATCCAATCTACTTGTTATACTTACCTGGCCCACGTTTTTTTTATATTTGATAACACTCGTAGATTTAAAAAAAGGCATGACAAAAGTTAGTTACATTGTTTCGTAGCACAAGTTCAAGAAAGGAAAAGTATTTCTGTTTGTAAAACAAACTAATTTACGCCGCTGGCTCACTAACCAAAGAATGCAAGTAAAAGTTATGCACAACTTTTGTTTATAATTAGTAAACATGTCCATTTTTTTGTTTTACTACTAATTGAGAGAAGGTAAAGGAGGTCTAAGATAAAAAAAAAAATCTGCCAAACATTTATTACATTCTCACTCTCAATTTTTAACGCAGTAAACCTCAAGTATAATAGTTGGTAATAGTATGACGAAACCTACAGCAAACCAACACAATTTGCAAGCCTATAACACACCATTTTGTGACTGGCGTATAGGACAGAAATATATATGTAGGCGATAAGAAAGGCAGAAGTACGTCTGGCTCCCGAGTAAAAGAGCACCTAATTTTGTTAGTGGTCCAATGCAATAAAAACCTTTCTGTGAAGCCAGCGGCCGTCAACACATTATTGTATAAAAAAGAGACATAAAGAAGGTTTAAAAATAATATGACGTTAGGTTTGAAATATTTTTATTTTGACTTCGGCAATGAGACGAAGCAATAAAAGTCAACCTGGAAAAATACAGAAGCAACTTAAAGAAAAGTCCTTCGACAAATCTGAGCATCTTGTACTCGTCATTAATTTTTTAGGAATTTAAGTACACAAGGATTATACACATATAGTACGGCATTGCATGGCGATTTTTCTTTTGGTCCCAGAAAAAAACATTCCTCTGAAATCATTGCTTGATTGTGAGTTGAGACATTCTTTCTTTCATTTTGCTCAACAGCAATCCGCTCCGAAGACTTCCCATTCGTTGAATGTTAGATCCAACAACGCAACGTCCTTGTCATTTTTTCAGCCCGTCAATAGCAACCAGCTTTCTTGTGAATCATTTTGTCAATTAAAAAGGAGCTCAGTCAATAACATCTTGCACGAAGCGGCATCGCATTGCACTAGACGAGGAGCAGTTGGCGATATTTGCAGAGTACGTACCATCACATCCCACAACAGCTATTCACCAGGCACACGGTCAATACTACAGCCCAAGTTTATATTTCGGTATCTGGCATTCTGAGAAGGAAAACGAAAACATGCACGGCCACGGCACGAGTCTTTAAGTTACCGTAAGTTTTGTGTGAGAGTTGAGAGTGTGTGCACATTTGGGAAACTCTTCTCTTCCCAGTGAACCTTCTGTTCAACGTCTTGTTTCCTCTCTTTGCTCGCACATTCATTCGTTTTTCTACGAATTCGGCGTTTTTCGGCTCAATGCTATCATTTGAACTTGTCTGCCCGTCGTCTCCGTGGTTGTGTGTATTTGTATGTAATACCTCGTCTGAACGAGGATGCCAGTTAGCTTAACTCGCTGGGAGAAACTGTAGCTGCAGGATTTGATGAACTGAATTACCGATCTATCTCCGTATGAAACATAAGCAGATTAGCAAAGCAGTGTGCGTATTTTCAAGGAGGAACCGCCGTTGTTCTCAGAGTTACGCGTCTATTCCACCAAATGAATTGTGTCATAATATAAGCCATCTTCAATTGCACTCATTAGCGGAACAGATCCACGTCATTTTGTAACCAATTACCTTTTTATATATGCAATGCAACCTAATTCATCAGGAATATGAGAGGAGGGCAAAATGACATGAAGAATGTTTAAACCACTTGTTGAAAAAGTTTGCGTTAATGAGCAGAAAGACAGTTGTCCTTTGTGGAGTTGATGACTATACGCACTGTAAATTTCACGGTTTACGGTGGAAGCGTTAAAAACGTGTTGTTTCTAAATCACCAGTTTGGTCCCTTCTCCCTCTCGTTATGAAATGTAAGAAGAGAATGAAAGGAGTGAGTGTTATCTGTTGAAATAATAAGCCCAGTAATTGAAAGACTGATGAGCCTCTTTGGAAACAGAAAAAGTCAGAACGTTTTACTGTCATTTGCAAAATAAAAAAAGATACTACATGCAATACGCAACCCAAAAGATATGAAAATATCATATGCAGACATAGGAGCCATTAATTACTAATCCGTAATAATTACACAGTACAACCCGTGTATGCCTGTCAGACTGTCAATAAGTAGAAGCCATAGCGTGAGAGCGAGAGAGAGAAAAGGTACGCATTAAGTGGCTACAATACTTCATACAAAGTAGAGAAAGGATGGCATGCTAGTGAAGCCTGCAATGTCCTTTAACTCAGGAGAGGACCACAGTAAATGAATTAAATTGGAGGAGTACGAACAGATCAGGAGATGAGTTCTGCATCCGCAGCTTCGTCGTCCACAAAGAAAGTAGAATGGTACCACTTGGACAGAGTCGCACTTGCGAAAAGGATCTGTTTGGATAATACCGTCAAGTTGAAAACTGCTTTGAATACGAACAACAATAATTACAATAGTTCGGCTAGCATTAGTAAGTCTGTTAAAAGTATTAGCAGTAGCAACAATGTGAATAGTAGCAGTAGCACGGCTACCAACGGCACTAAACCCGCATATGACCATCATCGTGCGTATCCACGACCAACAATAACGGCCAAGGAAGGATTTGCTCCGGGGACTAATAACAGTGGCAGCGTAGATGGCTCCAGCCACGCAGCTGTAGATCCCTCCAAAGGGATTTTCACACTGCGATACAACACCACTTCGACAGCGGCCACCAACCCCACTTTCATTGGCAGTGGAAAGCAGAAACGGAGACGGAAAGCGAATTCGAGGCTTGCTGGCGTGCAGCAACAGCAAAACCAGTGTAAGCGTTTTCTAAATGAGGACGGTATTATTGTCAATGGTGCGAGCAGTGTCAGTAGGGAAGATAGTTCTTGTGGCAGTAGCAGTAGGAGTAGCAGCAGTGGGGTTTCCAGTGACTTCGAAGAGCTGGAAACAGCAAGCAGTGCTAATATGAAGATGAGCAGCACCGCTCGGAGTGGCGATTGTCAGTCTTCCTCATCAGAATGTGAGGAGGAGGATGATGAAGGCTCCCCCTTGACAGTAGTTGCACCCTTTGCCCCAACGAGCAAGACGTGCAAAAACATTAATAACAACAACAATAATAATCTCAGCACGCTGAGCGGCGTCGGGGGTGATGGTGGAAATTTTGGTGCCAGTGGAAAAGGTGTCATGATGCGCAAAGGAGTGGTATGTATCGAAAACTTGAGGACGGTAAATGGGAAAATTTCTCACAAGCCCATGCACAACTGCTCTCTCGGCGTAATTAACAAAATTGGATGTAAGGTGGATTCGAGTGGTAATTCAACAAGGTGTAAGCATGTCAATGGATCGTCACATTCATCAGCAAGCAGCACGACAAGTGGGAGCACTGACAATGACCGTGATACCGACAACAGCTTCTCAGAATTTCCACCCGACCTGGATTTCATCAGTGTGTCGGACAAGAGCAAAAGAAGAACTGATCGCTATGACTCATCAGAATCATCGGACAGGTAACAAACTTTCTTTTAACATTTTTTATTATGCAGCCATATTTTTGGGAATTGAAAGATGCAACAATATCTTTTAATAGGAACAAATTATTAAATCCACAATTTTCATGCACTCGAAGAGTAGTACACCAATTTAAATTCTACACATCTTGAATGAACCATGCACTATGTACATGCTATCTTATCAACTCATTGCATTCAATCAGTCATTAGATAAGGAGGAGTAGCTCGTAGTCGTATGGAATTTAAACATTTTTATCCTCGTTCATCCATGGGAAAAATAAATATATGCTTAAGCATATTCCAGTAAAACATACGTGTGCATTTGTATATCTAACAATATATCAAGTTAGAAGGCTATAACCTTCATAAGTCACACGCTCTCCTTTTTACTGACAAACACATTTTGGGTTCAACTAGTGGAGAAACATGTATGCACAAAGTTTCAGCTATCTCTAACTTATTTATTTGCACAAAACAATAATGGTTTTCACCAAACAGGCACATCCTGTCTATAACTGCTTTTTGGGAACGATTTCCACCTACTTCCGTTAAAAGCACAATAAAATGGAGTCAAGTGATCTCTTATGTGTACATCTTGATGACATAAATCCTCAAGTGTATGTGTATAATACAACACGTACATACAAAGTCCTGCTCAAAAGGTTATTACACATACCTAACGATAAGCCGTGCATCACATGAAATCCATTACTGATAATTTTATCCAGATGAATACATTCCAAATTTGTGACAGTTGCAACTAAAGTAGTAACGACGGATTACTCGTCACAAATTCATGAAGAATGAATAACGGAAAGTTGAATGAGTGGATTGTTCTCAAGATAATTTTAGAGATAATCTGCATGTTTACGACGCCCAACAATGTACCACACTCACAGTGTCAGGTTGCGATAAAGGCATGAGTAATTCATCAGGAATTGCACCACTGGCGATGATTCACAAACGTTGTGAATTTTGTGTACAAATTAGGTAAAAAGAAGGCTCTCTTACAAAATGACTAATGAAATACAATTTTAATAGTGTGTAGGCGCAAATTTTCTTTTGAAGATTCAATTGTATTGTAATCATCCGATGAGTAAGTCTGTGCAACATTATTCCCTTATAAGAGTTTTGACTCACTCATTTGGTGAACTTTTATTTTCACAATTGAATAATTTTCTTTATAACTGCATTGAATTCAGCAAATTAAATATAACCATATTAAATAGGAATTTGTGTTTAACCCCAAGGAAATTAGCATAAATATTTATTATCGTGCATAAATTATTCATTTAAAGTAGCGAGATCCTATTCTACATATCAAAAATAATAAGAAACGTTGAGGACGCGTTAATGAGGTTTGAAATGGCGAAGTTTCTTAATGGAAAGATTATCTTGATAATTTTCCATGGTACTTTTCTGATTATCAAGAAGAGCGTTGACGGAACAGTTGGTCGTTGTTTCTTCCATCTTTCCCATCCAGCAACATTTAATTAAAATTGGGCAATTCAAGACAGTGAACGAACCTTCGCCTAATGAGATAAAATAGAGAGCATCCCCGTCCTAATCTAACTACCTGCTCACCATATGCACAGACTATTAGCATGTTTGTCATTTCGGTTTTACCAGAATGAGTTATCATCTCTAGCTTACGATGAGTTTGATGACAGGAGAATAAAATGAGACCTTTATTTTTCTTAGCTGAACCACTTGTGTGTATCCAAATGGTGGTTAAGGTTTGACAGAAAGTGTCAGCAACTCATCTTTACAACGGTAGGCTCAGCTAAAAGTTGAGAAATCACTCAGAGAAAAGTAATCGTCAGTGATCATCATCAAGATGAGACTCCTGCACAGCCTCGCACTATGGTCGTGTGTATGTATATCCCATTAGTAGTTAGTAGATGCGAAAGGGCGAAATAATATTAACAGTTGGTTACATGCATCACCATTCACCATCTTAGCCATCCTAATATTCCATTACGTTGTGTTGTATGCACATGCGATGATGATTTCCCCTGAAAATACTGTACATGCAGTAAATTCCAGCCAACCAACCCTGTTAAGAGACAGAGCCAGCTATGAACTAGAGGAGATGAAGCAGAGAGGGTTGTTGGTGTGGTAGTTGTTAGTTGTTAGGCAAGAAGTAAAGTAACGCAGATCGTACAATGCCCTGAAAGTGCGTGGAGGTGGGACATGCCTTGCTTTTGCCTGTGTAACATCATGAGGGTGACGTCAGCTATCCCTGCATGAAGACTACGTACGTACGACAACCCGCACGTACGCACAAAATCTCTATTTCTCTCTCTCTCCCTTACTGAACATCAAATCTAACCATCATCCTTCCTCCTATCTTTCATTTCCTTCCAGCAGCCTAAGGCTCTCTGCTCTTAAAGATGAGAACCTGACAGAATGCTAAGGCCTTTGTTCCAATGCTGCACATGCAACTGCACGCACTCGCAGCAATGTTGTTATTATTGCTACTTTCCAAGTGCTGCTCCTGTTCCTCTATTACTATTATCATCAACTCCAGTTCTCCTCTCACTCTATCTCCTGCTAGCTCCTATTATCCTCCGATATTTTTATGATGAAAATGGTCGACTCGAGGGAACTATCTATAAATCTGATCCTGGGAGCTGCTTTCCATCCAGTCCTTCTCACGTCGCTTGACTGGTGCGAATAGATTGATAGGATATGCCAAAAACGATTAGGGAAACGGAAAATGTATCCTTGATCCGTCCCTATTTTTTTCTGTCTCATCGTGCATCACTCGCTCGTACATTACGGAGTATGTATGTAGATTCACACACACTCACAGGCAGCATGCACACACGTTCTCCTTTATTCGACAACATCTGCCAGGCAGTCAGTTTGATTTCATAAAGGAGAATATTGTATTAAAACTTTATCCATTGGCATCATCACGAATTTATGCCCGTTACAAGGCTACCAAACCAAAGAGCAGCTCTTTCGAAGATTTCCTGGCGATGGGATGTCATGTCACAATTAAATTTTGTGAAGAGCATCTCATAAAACGAATTCATGTACGAAATAAAATGTATGCTCATTGGCCAACTATAATCCCTGAGAGAGAGAGGAAAAGACTCCCAGCCTGGTAGCGAGTTACAATTACAAAGTAATGGATTTTGAAGGATGCCAAACCATAATATAATTATTATATATGCGACAAATAAAAATTTCAGCTTGATTTAGTCAAGCCTTGACTAAATCAAATGGTTAAGCTTTCGACTTTCGAGTACGTACACAGTGATATTTGCCTGAAATACGCTAAAGTTGAAGATGAGTGTATGCAGATTTTAGGTGCTCTCATGTATCTTAACTTTCCCCTGGGCTTAATTAGAGTTTTAACTTTATGTTCAAATTGGAACGGTTATGATCATCAATATTGGCCTGGTACAAAGAAATGGTTCATGGTTTTTACAGTCGACAATCAGCACTAATGCCTTAAGCTGGCTATTGAGTCAAATCGCTTTATTGAGCATCAATCTCATTAGCATTTCCTTTCAACCAATTTTATACTTTTCTCACTTCATCCCTAAAACCAGTAAATAATGGGAATCTTTGTCTTCCAAAACAAATGGAATGAATAGGCTATAAAAGTTTTTTCTCCGAATTCTTTCCCTGACTTGAAAATCGTTGTAACTTTGTTTTCCCAACAAATGATAAGAAATTAAGTAAGGATATGTATTATGGGATCATTATCATCATCATAAATAATTTAGTCGACAAAATTTTTTCGGAGAACAATGAATTTATTCATGGAGTATCCTTTCTTTAGGATGGATATATGTATAATAAATAAATCGTCGCACGTCGCACATACGACTACATTTTGTGGACGCAATGTAAAGCATGCATGTTCACTGTGACTTGAGTGACAGGCAAGGATAACATTTAAAGGCTGGTTTGTCTCGTATTCATTGTCTTGCCTTAGTTTTACAGCTGTTGCTGACTTTACGTTGTAGGATGGACACGGGAAGGGTTAAAAATAATATTAGCCGAGCTGACAAGTGTGTTTTAAGTGCACTGGTCAGAAAAGTATATCATTTCGTTTCCCAGCACTACATTACCTTATGAACTACACGTTTCGTTTCTGCTCACCACAGACTTTCCACTTCCACCCTATAAACTAGTTCCTAGAAGACAGTAAAAGAATGGTATTTATAGCAGGGGTCTTCTACCTTCTGTGCACATGAGGATAGTTATGGTTTGTAGTCATTCTGCTACTTTTTTGGAAAAGGAGGCACCCTCACACTCAACTAATATGTTTTTCATACTAAACTACAAATATGCACAATTTCTTCATAAAAACGCCCTGAAGGGTTTAAACTGCTATGTACAAAGAAGGATGAATAATAAGAGTAGAACATGGAATGTGATTGTTGCTATAACTCATATGACATATTACAAGGGGTGCCCTTCGATCAGCCAACACAACATATTTGCAGTTGCCAGTTTATATTCTCACCAGAGTGGACTTGTTTGTACTATACTTGGCACTTTAAATTTGGATAAACCCGTATTTCTAGTAGAAAGAGGACAGGTGTATTGTTTTCTATTGTAGTTGGTTGGGAGCACACAGAGCGATGGACAGAATATATTCACCGGAGTCGCCTGTCAGTTCACAATTTGATTGCCTTGGGAGCTAGAACAACTAAAGCGAAAAAGAATTAAAGAGGTTTTTTTTCGTCTCTATCTCTTTGTATCATTAGCATCATCTCTAACATCATATCATCCGAAGGGAAATTGTTCTAGGTGAATGGTGCGTTGTCCAGAGAGCTAAGTATTTCATGAAACTCACGTAGCGGGGAAGCGAAAAGGCTGCTCGGCATAAGTGAAACTACATTAGCTAGCTAGTATACAATATAGTTATAACCAGATTCATCTCCACGGTGAAGATTATAAGCGAGGGGGAATATATTACAGGGCGATGAGCGAGAGTCTCTTGAAAAAGTAGTGGTGTGTTTTTGACGAATAGTTGTTTGGTCCAGAGAGAGATTCATCTCTGAGTTGGATGGAAATGGGTATACCAGTAGCTAGATCTCTGCAATTATCCATCACTTTCTATGTAAGTCTAATAGATATGCTATTTTATGAACTTGTCTACTCACTCTCCACCGTGTGCAGTGGACTGAGTCTGGGTTTGAAGAAACCAAAATTTAGCTGGGACTGGACTCTTGCAAAAGCTAATAGCTAATCATTTCCTTTGAATTATATCCGCTACACAATTAAATGAAGCTAGAATTTTTTTTCACTTGCAACAGCATACTGTTTACTATATCATGTATGGTGACTCTCTTTTTCTCGTTCGATATCCAGCATCGACTCTTAATGTTGTTCTACCGTCTGTTGAGCCGAACTGGGGGAACACTTGTACTTGATTTTTAATGAAAGGTGGATTTAATAAAAACAAAACATGCAAGATTTCATTAACTTTGATCAAATGAAAATAGATGAAATATCCTCATCTTTTTTAAGCTCATGGAATAATTGAGGACGGAGGTTTTTTATAGTGGCTTTCTTTTGTTTTGATGGCTCATCATGATGACTAAAGATTTATTATCAGAATAGTTGAAACGGGAGTTATGACTTTATGACTAAATATGATTTTCTTTGTTTTAGCGGTGTTGCAACACTCAGTCCAAGCACCAGTGACTCACCGGAACTGAACTCAACGTGCTGCGATTTCACATCCGAACACTTGGATGTTGGCAATTTGATCTCGTCAAGCCCTTCGTCATCCTTGTCTGCATCTTCCGCATATCCGAAAACCAATTCCTGCTCTTCATCATCCGCCTCATCATGTTCAGGTAGTACATTGTGCTTGACGGAAGCACAAGCCGAGACGACGACGTCGTCCGGGCCTCCAACTGGCATAGTTGAGGGAACGTTACCTCTGCTAGCCAGTTCTGATGCCGGCTCGTTGGCTGTCATCCCTCCAGTCGTTGTTCAGGACACGTCATGCATGTGGAAAGGATGTGCTTGCTCCAACGAAGCCAGTCACAACATTCTTGAACATATCCAGGTATTTATTATGATTTGATGACAAAGTGTATTATTCGCAAAATCTGCAAAATTATCTTTTCTCAGTATGCTTGCTTTTGCTTACTTACACTTTCTTGAAACTTTTACTTTAATTTGCAAATATATACGAATCTGCAACCCCCTGCTGCGCAGCAGCGATTAAACCGAGAAATTGTTATCTTAATTAATATATACATGCTTGAATTTCAACGTGGCGTAACTAAAATTGAAGGCGACTGCCTGATTATGACTTGATGACTCGCAATTACCCATCTTGGGAACCCAAGATCTAAAGCATTATCTTCTTCTTCAAAAGCTTTCCGTGAATGCTTAGTTAAGCACAGGAAGTGGCTATTCAATACTTAATTGTTTCATCGGAATGCAGGACTGTGTCTAGCTCAGAAGATGTGTTATCTAAATAAAATTTACTTGGAACTGATATTAAGCTCGTTAATGCTAAAAGTCAAATGATAGGGAGCTAAGAAAAAGTGTATAATACTAGGTCTTGGTCGGGCCGAACCTCCCAGTTTTGATTGTTCATAAACCTGTCTTGTTATAGTCAAGATAGTTAATATATTCACCAACATATCATGTTACTTTATGCCATGCTGATAATAAAAGTGTATTTTAGCTCTTGTGTCTGCCTGATCGTTAACAACGATAAAACCTAGTTTTCTCCCAACCTTCGCAGACGGTATTAAAAAGCTTTGTTCCGAAAAAACCCCACGTAATTCATGAATCAGAACAGAACATACAAGAACTATATGTGTCTTCATATAGTTCTGGATTTTTGAAGCGTAGAGCATTACAACTGTTCTCTAAAGGAAATGATATGTTGTGCATATGTATCGCCGAAAAAACATGATTGTACACACTCATTTGCAACATTGTTATAATTTGAGTGCGGACTCCTTGAAAGAAAAACCTTAGTTAATTTTAACTGCAGCCCATACTTCCGTTCTCTTTTGGTCGGTCAGTCAGTCAGTCAGTTTTAGTTTGTGTAGTAAAAAATTACACGCAGGTACTTATTAAATTGATAGATTAACAACGAATGTATGTAGTGTAGTGTAGTATACGCTTTGTTCCAGTAGCAAGGAGTAGTACTGCCCCAAAGCCTTGAATGAATCGACGGGGTCGAGTCTAAAAATTTCAAGGAAAATTATGTCGTGAGCCAGGAAATTGCATGCAATTTTCTCCGACCCGTCCATCTGACGGTCATGCACCTTGAAGTTCAGAGAAAAAGGCAGGGAAATACTGGTTGGGTAGGTAGCTCAGTGGTGCCAGTGCAGAGCGTATTGATTTGTTCACAACTAGTGGTGTTGTGTGGCATATAGCGTTGCTCAGACTGAGCCACAGCCAACTCTTGTGGTCTGATGCTCAAGTTCCAGGAAAATAGCTGCCAAATAAAGCTTGTAGTAGAGTCACCCCTCCTGGCTATCTTAAGTACGGAAGGAATTATTTTTTGCACGACTTAAAATGTTGTTAGCAACGGCTGAAATGAGATATTTGTTGATAGTAGGGCTATCAGAGGCTCATTCTGGGGAACTTTCACTCATGTTATATTTTATTATGAATGTGCTGGCTTATGTAGGCGACGCGTGTTTTTACAATGAAGCTACAATTTATCCATGATTGCTTCTGAATTAATGAAGCGGAGCAAATTCTTTTGTATTCGTGTGCCTTATCAAATGCTACACTAGACGTCCATGTTTCCGTGCATGTATTTTGTAATGGCACCTCAAAATTGCAACGAAAATGTAATTTCGCCATAAGTATCCTAGCTAGTCATTTTTTCGGTGCATGAAATTGAACATTTCCTATGAAACCCCATGCTTTAATAACTGTTTGCTTGTTCATCTTGTAATACAAGGAAAACATGCTATTTGTCATTCTTTCACTTTACCTGCAGAACAAATGACCTTTTGGAAATAAAAACTGTCGTTTTAATTTATTCTTTTGCTTTGCCGCACAATAGGTTGATTCATGATTCAATGAATGCTTTGAAAACACACGCTTTTTTTAGAATTTTCAAAATTTTCATATATCTCACTTGGCTTTGTCATGCTTCCAGATGTAAGTAAATACTGTTAGTATATGTACGTGATATTTTTTATGCATCTGCTATTACAGACGTCGCATGTGGCGCCTCAGATGAAGACAGCTGGTTACGTATGTCTCTGGGAGGGATGCAAAGTGTTCAACAAACGGTCATCTTCACTTTCATGGCTTGAGCGACATGTTCTGAGTCACAGTGGAAATAAACCGTTTAAATGCATCTTCTCAGGTTGTGGTCTTTCATTCTCCTCTCAAGTAAGTT